>PVKB01004481.1:0-140457 GCA_004027205.1 Ctenodactylus gundi
TGCCCACCAACTGCCAACTCTCTTATCCACATAGGGACAGAAACCAACCTTATTAATTCTTATAACCAAAGTTAATCATTTCAATCAATGAATGCAACTTTCCTCATTTGACTTGTAAAAATTCTTGTCTTCCTTTGTCTCCTTGGATAAATCCATTGTGTGTATATCTCAGATTATAGTCCCCTCCTATTCCTAAATAAACCTTCTACTTTTTTCTTTCTCTGTCATTTATTTTGTGTTGATAAGGTATTATCTCATTATTCTTTTATTAAGACAATTATTAACTAAACCTTTTTATTTAACCTGAATAAAATAAACAAAAGGCTATTTTATAAGTTAAAGAATTTCTCAGACTTTGGTTATCAGTTGAAAAAAAATCAAGGGGTAGAATATCAGAAGAGATCTCCAGAAGTCTTAGGACAGTTCAAATGTGTTTCTTCTTCTAGGGACCGAAATGAAATTAGCATACTGCAACCACTACTGTGAACTAGTTACAAGTTCTAAGAAAAAGGTGAAAGTGTAATGTGTGATAAATGTCTTGGTCAACACTCTTGGTTAGAAGATGGCACTGACTTACTTTTTCTTGTTCCTCCAGAAAAGAGAAAAAATCTCATCTGCCACTGTCCTGAATGAACAGGAGCATATTAATAAAATTCTGCTCTAGAGTAGATGTAAAAATACATCCAAATACCTCTACATAACTTCTGCTCCCTACAGGAACAGCCACCTCTTCTGCCAAAGGCTTGGGGACTATCGGCAAAACCTAAAGCTACAGCACATCCCCCCACCAAGGAAACTCTGCCACGTTGGGCCCAAGGACTAGTCACATAGAAAAACTCACTTTGGCACAAGGTTGAAGTAAAGTAGATAATGAAAGATACACCTTAAGATTGCATTTTGTTGTGAAAAGACAACAAAGTCTTCTGACCAGGAGTCCTCAAGTGTCCACCTCATTATAAAAGAAACAAAAGCCAATAACTTCTAACCCCATTTTCAGAGACATCTACTAATTTTAGAAAAGTCCTAACATTTATTCTGTGGTAGATTGAACTAATAACTGCTAAATTTCCTTACAAGCCTAAAGTAGTTCATGTGTCCAAATACAGCTGACTATATATAATGTATATGCATATCCCTGCTGCAATAATGACTAATAAAAATGCTCAAAAGATAGGAAAGGAAATATATTGAAAATCCTTTTAACATTTCCCCAAAGAGGAAGTTAATCTTTATTATTTGGTGTCCCATGAGACAATGAACTGATTTCTTTTACTTGTTACCTCTACAATGAAAATTCTACAATCAAGATTTAAGAGAATCCACTACTGTTTCTGTTGATTTCCTCTTTAAAAATATGTATAAAACTTTGTTATATAATTCAAATAAGTAAACAACTTGGAAAATACTTTAGTTGTTTGTAGGCTGCAGAATACGAAGCTAGTAAAAAGCTATCCCAATGAAATACAATTTAAAAAAAATTGTGTAGCCAATTAGCTTTATTCAACCACACATTCTGTGGCCCAAAAAGTCTTCCAGAAAACAAAAGGAGATTTTTTTTTTTAAAAGCCAGTGTGAAAGTAATGTGGCAGGAAAAAATGCTGGTTTTATTCCCTGAAGTTGGCTTCAAAAGGAAAATAATAAAACTGCTAGCTTAAAAGCAAAGCAGAATTTAAAAGATAGAACTGTAGAGAGGGTTACTCAGCATTTAAAGCGACTAAACTATTTCATTTAATGTGAGCCAGGTGTTTACGAAAACTGGTAGGAATCACCTAGAATATATGAAATTCTAAAAAATGGAATAATACATGTATGATGGATTATGCAAGACTTCTGAAAAGAAAATAGCAGAGATAATACGAACTTTAGTTCTGAAGTCAAAAAATAAAATTGATTTGATAGAGGTGTTTTTAATAATGGCACTTTGAAGTCTACATTAAAAAGAAAATAAATAAATTCATGTCATTTTGAAATACATGTTACGCCCATCTAGGAAACTTTAGTGAGCTGATTGTCACAAATGGTACAGGAATGATGTCTGTCCCCGAGCCAGACTGGGGAGAACCCCAGTGTTTATAACTTCTTGTCCCCCAGTTCTATGGAGCTGCCTTGGTGACTTCTCTCTAATTTATTGGCCTGCTGTCCAAAAATGCAGCAAGCCAGATGCCTGTGGGTCCGGGTGTGTCTAATTGAGCCACGATGAGCACCAAATGACCTGGAAATGTCTAATCTAGCTTTTGTCAGAACAAATTACGAGCATAGTCTCCTGTCTCCTTAGGGACTAATTTATGATTGGACACCAAGGCCTGTGCAAACGATGGGCCAAACCTGATGCCCGCTTCACTCCCTGCATGGTTTCTGGATTTGCTGCTCTGCTGTGAAAAAATCCCAAATGGAGAGGCTGAAAATAGGACACTTAAGGAACACCCCGGAGGAGTCCTGCAGTTCGTGCCTTCTACCGATCAAAAGGCTCCTTTCAGAAAATTCTCGACCTGCTCTCCAAAAAAATGTCCTCTGATTTAGTGCTACCGAGTCCACACACCATGCCGTGGCGGTGAGCACCAGCTTAGCAATTCTAATTTTAGTATCAGATAACTTTCATTTCATAAGCAAGTCACTTGATATAGCACTCACAGAAAGAAACTTGAAAATTAGATTTGAACAGGACGTATACTGTTGTCTGATGGAGAGTCGCAGCCCTTCTAAACTCTCTGAAGTCGTACCCCGATAGAGTCCCAGTGCCAGTTCGAAGCGCCGAAGCAATCTCTCCAGAGCCGTCTAGTGCATCAGTCTCCTTGCTGAGCCGTTGTACACGTCTTACTTGCGTTTGTTTCTTTGAAACTTCAGATGAAGGGTGTTTTGTGCAATATTCCTCAAATTCAAGTTATCACCATCCACGACAAGTTCTTTCCCTGTTTTGTTTCTGTGGTTTTCCCCCACCCTAACTGACCTTCTACTTACCTTCTCCTGACCATGAGCATTAATTCTTATGTGTTTCATGAGTATGCTTAGTTAGATCTGTGTGCCTCCTGAAAAAGATATGTAAAAGCGGCTTCAATTCATACAAATAATATCGAGTGTATTTGTCAGGTTTTTTTCTTTTCTATTCTTCTTTCAAAACTGAAGTAGGGTGCATGTCTGTAATCCCAGCTACTTAGGAGGCTGAGATAGAAAGATTGCAATTTTTAGGCCAGCCTGATCAGCTAAGCCAGACTTAGACTCAAAACAAAATTTTTTAAAGGTTGGAATATAGCTCAGTGATAGAGTGCTTGCCAACATGGCATGAGGCTCTGAGTTCAATTTCCAATACCTCAAAAAAAAAAAAAAGAAAATCTATACTATACATAATGTCTTATATACTACATACTTGTACACTATATAGTGTCATGTATACTAGTATACCATACATTGTGTCTACACACATAGGTTCATGGTTCTGTCTCTCTAGAGAGCCCTGGCTAATGACTACCTACAATTCAACTTAATTCTAAGACTCACTTGAGTTAGTGCAGACTCTACAGGTTGAGAGTCAGTCCTACAAGACTGCTGGTACTTCAGGTGCCAATCAGAAGTCATAGATCTCTAGGTTATCCACAAATTTGTTTAACTTAGCTACAGACGGGCAATTTGATATTCCCTCATCAGCATCAATAATCTATGGGAAGAACACCCAGAGAGTGCAGGGAAACACTTAAGTTTACTAATTTGTTACATAATGAAAGCTATGATTGGATGTAAAGACATGGGGCCTGGCATAGGACAAGGTCTGGAAGTGTCCCAAGCATAGGAACTTTTGTTCCTGTGGAGTTTGATCTGCCACCTCTTCACTACCACACTCACCAGTCTGGAAAGTCTTCAGACCCTGCCACTTAGGAATTTGTGTGAAGGCTCCATCATGTAGCATGGTTAATACTAACTAAATCTCTAACTCTTCTCTGGGAGGGTAGAGGAGGGTGGAACTGAATGTGCCAGGTTTCTGAGCTTAGCTTGATCTTTCTGGTGACCAGTCCTATCCATGAGTCTATCAAGAGTCTCCTGATAGGAAAAAAAAATCTTTCAAAGGATTTAGTAGGTCTGTGTGCAAGAACCAGGATGAAAGAACAAATATTAGAACAAATGATGCATCTGGCATATCAATCACTCAGGAAAATAGAAGGAAGAAGCTAGTGGCAAAAACTAGATCAATTGGTGATAGATAGATAGATTGATTGATAGATAGATAGATAACTGAGACTTATGTCACAACCAATGAGCATGTTTTTCTTGTTTTGTGTTCAACCTGCATAAATCTTTAAATTTACCCTCTGGCGAACATTTGAACTATTTTGTTTGAGTGTTATCTATGAATGTAATTAATTTTAATATTGAATCTCTCCACTTATTAAATTCCCTCAAAGTGTAGCACTCTTGTTCAGGGTTTTTGGGTCTTTCTTCATTTTTAATTTAATACACGATTTGTCAAGGTCATCATTTTTGCTTGAGACTTTATTTTGAAACTTCCCTACCAGTTTCCAAATAAAATGTGTCTACAGAACTGGAACCAGGTAAGGCAGCTGCAATGGTCTGTACTTTTTTCTCATATTTTTAAATATAAGAATCTATTAAAAACATTTATGCCTTTAGATTTTAAGTTCTGCATGTACAACAACTCTTTTGCCATCTGTTTCTTTGCATGTTTATTCATGTTAGTCTACAACACAAATTTCACAATTTGCATCTATTCTGTTCTTTCACTAGAACCTGACATATTTACCTAAAGTAAGAGTTGCTGAGCCAACACTCTGGAGACTCCTGCTATCTCCCTTAGCTGAGTGTTTTGAGAGCTGGTTTATTTGTCCCATTGTTATTAGTATACATATATGCAACACACAGGTTACATTGAGCTTGAGTATTTGTGCACATACACAGCATGTCAGCTTTACAATCCCTTCCCTCCCCCTTTTTTGGCCCTCCCACGCCCTCACTTACCTCCCATGACTCCTACTATCACACCCATTTGGTTCTATAACATGCCTGCATTCTGGGTTTCTCATATTACAAAAACCCTGAAATATTTCACCTTCTGATTTTGACTCAATTCGCTAACCATGATGGTCTCGAGTTGCATCCATTTACCTACAAAAGCTCCCAATCCACCTGTCTTAACGAAAGAGTAGTATTCCATTGTGTACAGATAACACAATTTTTGTGTTCACTCGTCTGTTGATGGATATTTCCATGACTTTCACAATTTAGCTGTTACTAGTTGTGCTGCTATAAACATGGGTATACAAGTATATCTGTCACACATTGCTTTTAACATTTTTGGAAAGATATCCAGAAGAGTATGGCTGGATTGAATGGAATATTTATTTTCAACCTTTTGAGCAATCTCCATATTGCTTTACATGATGGTTATATCAGTTTACAGACCTCCCAGCAATGTAAGAGATAAGAGGGTTCCTTTCTTCCCATAATCTTGCCAACATCAATTGCTATTTGAGTTCTTGATATGTACCATTCTCACATATTTTGTAATTGGGTTTTGATTTTGAGGAATCTATTTTTCTCCAGTTCCTTGTATATTCTTGATATTAGTCTCCTGTCTGAGGTATAGGTGGTAAAAAATATTTTTTCCCATTCTGTCAGTTCTCTTTCACTTGTTGATAGCTTCTTTATATATACTCTTTGTATCTCTGTCATACATTGCTTTTAACTTTTTTTAAAGATACCCAGAAGAGGTGTCACTGGATCAGGATGGAATATTTATTTTCAGACTTTTGAGGAAACTCCATACTGCTTTCCATACTAATTGTACCAGTTTACAGTCCCACTGGCAAAGCAAAAATTGTTTCTTTTCCTCTACAACCTCTCTAGCCTTGATTGTTCAGTTTCTTGGTATACACTATTCTAACTGGGTTTAGATGATTATCTTACTGATGTTTTGATTTGCATTTCTCCAATGGCTAAAGATGTTGAACATCTTTTCATGAACTTACTGGCCATTTGAACTTCTTGATCTGAGAACTGCTTATTCATTTCAGTTGCTCATTTTTTAATCATGTCTTTGACTTTTGAATCACATCTCCAATTTTCAAATGGTCTTCTTGCTCTTTGAAAATTTTGAGTAGATTTAAAGATATTCCTTATTTAAACCAATATACGATGCCTACTTCTAAAATACAGAGTTGTGGGCACATTTGGATCTGTATGGAATTCTGCCAGAGTACTTCTGAGTTATAGTAACTACACGTCAAGTTGCAACTTTATGATTGACCTCTGGAAATGGCGTTTCCTGGAGTAGTTCTTTTTGCACTGAAAATACCAGAAATTAAAAGTTTCTTACTTTTTCATTGTTTCGTTTTGTTTTGGAAATTTTTGTATGATTCTCTTTTCTCAGAGGGCCCTACAAGGTATCCTAAACAGAAAATTCTTCTAGCAAGAACGCAGTTCTCCTCAATGACAGCCCAGTGCTCACACATCATGTAGACTAGTTGAAGAATGTGCACCTTGTGCTGTGGCACAGCTCCTGCCAGGCCCTCTGTGCTAGGAAAGGCATGGAACAGAAGGCAGGAAGGAAGGAACTCAGCCCAGATCTCACAGGGAGTTGCTGCCTTCTCCAGACAGTTTTCAGTTCCAAGGACCACTTTCTCTATCTCCCTGCTCACCCCGCTGGCCTCAGTCCAGCAGAAGTTTCATACTTCAACTTAGTGCCTAGGGAGATTATCCCTGCTCATCATCCCAGGCCTGTGCTTTGCGCTGGAGGAAACAAGACAGCTCACAAAGTGTGACATGTAGCCACCACACAGAGGAGAACGCCGTTTGGTAGCTAGGGATCAAAATTCTTTACCATTTGGTGCGGAGACTGGAGGGAGGCAAGTTCATTGCTGCAAAGAACATAGCCTGGCTAAGGGACCAAGACTCCCTGGCCATTTAGTTAAATTAGAAGTTGGGAGAAACCATCTGTTTACCTTGCAAGGTAAGCAACAGAGCAGACATCTGGGGAGACAGGTGATAGGGTAGAAATAGAGTTGAACTGAAATTCAGGTGACTCGTGTGACAGCCCCTGCTTGGCCAATTGGAGTAGCAGTGTGACTGTGGGGAGGGAGGTCAGTCAACCTCAGACAACCCCATTACCTCAGCAGGGCATCCCAGTACTTAAAAACTCAAAAGGTTTTTTCTTGACCTCAATTGACCTTTCCTGCTAATACAGACGCACATCAAGCACAGCCACTTGCTCATTATAAAGATTCAATATTCTAAATTGAATGTTCAAGGGCAACCTAATTAGAAAGACAGTGAGGCTGTGGCTATTTCTGACCTGACTCCAATGCTCTTTAAAAGTGCCCTTTGGTCTACCCAGTCCTGCCCCTAGCTGTCAGCATGTTGACACACTTAGCTGAATAAAGCACTTAATAAATACTTAATAAGAGCAATATGTTAAAATTATTTGTCTCATAGTACATTAACTTTACATGTCCTTTTAGGCATTATTTGCAGAAGATTAACTCGCCAAATAAGAAAAGTGTTGTTAATTGATAGGGCAAGAAAAATTCCTATGACCCAGATTATGAGCTCAGAAACCTTAAATACCACATAGAAATAAAATATTGACTTGCAATAAATAATAATCATTTCATTGTCTATTGTTCCAAATTGTTGGTACAATGGAAACTGTGTGATTTTTATACCACTGTATACCAGTAACTTAATAAAAGCATAAAAGCATTTATTTTGTTAATGTAATGCTAAAAGCACCGAACAAGTCAAAGTAAAAAAAAAAAAAAAAACCTTTATACGGATTAATTTGATGGGTTGAGACTACTGCTGATAAATATAAATAATCCTATGAAATAAATCTCTATTCAAAAAAATAGTGTGCATTTGTCTCTTCCATTCATCACTTTCTGTCCATTAAACTCTCAAACTGGTATTAAGGACTAAATTGTTTCTATTTTTAAATGACCTAAAGATGTATTTTTGAACATTATAAAACTTCTTCTCTTAGTAATTAATGCTTATTCACAGTTCAAATTTTCCTATTAAATATTTTTTAAAATCTAATATGTATATACTTCATTGTCTTTTTAAAAACGCTTTAGAATTTAACCAATAGGTATTTATTAAAACAGTTATATTCTAGATATGACTTTGTTTTTGCTCATTCTCATGAGTTTAAGTAATACACAACTTGGTTTGAGTAAAATAATTTCTCTTCTCCAAGGTAGGTCATAAAAAACTAAAATTACATCCTACTTTTTTTCTTGGAATTGGATATAAGAAAATTATCACAAGGAGGCAGGGATGCTGTGCAGAGACCAAGAAGAACCCAAGCAAACAGTCCTTTCTGTGGCTGTTCCTCAGTCCGTCGACGTTGGACCGCACCCTCCGGTCCCATCACATTTCTGCACAGCTGTTCACCCATCATCCCTTGCATTGCTGTGAGAAAGGACAGAGTTAGAGGACTTTCCGATGGTCAAACACATGGAAGTTCTGAAGTAGCATGGCCTACAACTTCACGTCTTCCCCACAGTTTGCCCCAAGCTTCTCTTTATGTGTATCCTTTGTGCTGTATTTCAGAATAAAACACTAAATGCAATTTTCTGAGTTTTGTGGGTTGCCTGGGCAAATCAGCTCACGAAAGTGTGGGAGCCCCAGCTCAGAGCCAGCTGATCAGAAGTACAAACCAGTGGTTGCAGGGCTGGGGCATAACTCAGTAGTGGAGTGCTTGTCTCACATGTGCCAAAGCCCTGATTTTGATCCTCAGCACCAGGAAGAAGAAAACAAATTTACAATTGCAATTGTCATCTAAAGTTGTGAACGAGGAGTCTGGCAAATGGAGCCCTCACACTGTGGTATCTTACAGACAGGTACCATCAGAAGTAAATTGAAGGGCATGGTGGCACATGCCTGTACTTCTAGGTAAAATTGGGAGCTGAGGCAAGAGCATCGTAAGTTAGAGACCAACTTGGGTAACTTAGACTGTCTTAGGGTTTAAAAAAAGCGGGGGGCTAGGAATGTTGCCCCACACTACTTGTGTTCAATCCTCAGTACTGAAGAAAAAGAAGGGGGGGAAGAATTAGAAGATACCCAGATTGTATCTGCTGCAGAATTAATTGCTCACTGCTAAGAAAACATGCTTGCATCTTTTGAGTCCAGAGTGAACTGTACTGTGAGGGAATAGCAGGAGAAACTGAGCTTGAGTTAATTTATTTTCCTTCTGTGTTCTCACACATTATTTTCACGACACTTTTGTCACTTTGGAAACTGTTATCAGGAGATTTCACTTAGTCTTTTTATCTTAAAGGCCAAAGTTTCTTAAAAAGTTCACTCTTTGATGATGGCCTAATAGGCCTGTCTTTAGCCTGCCTCTTCTAAAAGAGTGAGGGTACTTGAACAGATGTGCAGAAAAACAAATAATTTAAAGAGATTCTTGTTCTGATTTTGAATACTGCATGTCTTAATCAAAATTACTCAAGTAATCAGTTCACCAAAACTTGAATAACCGGTTCTACAAAAATTTGTTTTTAACAGGAAAACAGCAGCTATTGGTTTAAATTTTTAGCCGAAATAGGACATATAGGGTAGCAAAGTTTTAAAATGAAATCTAATATGTCAGGCAAACCTGCAAACATCATCCTTTGCAATGAGCTACCTAGCTGCCTGGCAGCATCGGGGGAGAAGAGGGCCACCGGAAGATATGGGAAGACTGGGGAACCTCAGGATGTCGGCAGGTCCAGAGAAGCCAGGTACCCTTAGGAAGAAGCTGGGCATGATGGTACGTGCTATAACTTCAGCACTCAGAGACGCTTAGGTAGGATCGCAAGTTTGAGCCCAGCCTGAGATACTTAGGATTTAGTGAGACACTCTCTCAAAAAATTTTTTTAAACTTAAAGGTGGTAGGGGGAGGCTGGGATGTGTTCAAGGTGAAGGGTTCAATATCCTGCACATAAATAGATTATATAATAGGAGATAGATAAATGGATGGATAGATAGGTAGACAGACAGATAAAGTAATGCCTCAAGAAAAGAGTCCATCAATATCTAAGTTATTCCAGGAGTGCAGACTTGGCCTCCAACCTAGGTAGGAGTTCCTGTGCATGACCCATGGTGTATTTATATGAACTGAATTGTATCTCCCCTAAATTAGTATGTTGAAGTTCTTGTCTCGAGAATCTTAACATGTGAAAGAAGCAACTTAGGTTACCTGGAGGCATAGGATGGGACCTAATCCAATACGACTTGTTTCCCGTAAGGGAGGAGACGCCAAGGCTAGCCATGCAGACAGAAGAGACACATGAGGACACGAGAGGTGGTGGCCAACTGGAGAAACCACACTTGCTGTAACCTTGACTTTGGACTTGTGACATTTACAGCTGTGATAAATAAATTTCTCTTATTTAAACCCCAGTTTGTGATATTTTCCTATGGCCACCCTAGAAAACTAATATATGCACACAGTAGGAACTAATTCCCATTAATAATACATCAAGAGCATCTGGAGGCATAGCTAAGCAGTTAAGAGCACTTGCCTTGTACAGGGTCCTGGGTTCGATTGCACATAGGCGGGGTGTGGTGGCATGTGAAATACCAGTAGAAAATAAATGAATAAATAGAAAATAAAGGTCTGCACCACTGGATGTGGCTCAATTAAAAAATATGTAAATAACAAGAATACAAGAAATATTACTAATAATTGATTTTTCTATAGTCCATTTGTAAGTAATTTCAGTATGTAAATTCCCACAGTATGTAAATTTTACTGCAGAAAGTATAGAACTTAACCTCAGTTTACCCGGATCCCCTCAGTGCCAGGGCATGGGGAAGGGTCATGCCCCACCTGGCTCTTGGGCCTTATGCACTGTCCTAGTGTACCATTATATAACTTTCCTTTTCCCTAACTATATGCCTTAAACACTCCCGGGAAAGCCCAGGAATGTGTTGTTTACACGGAATGGGGAGGAGGGGCATCCTGGTGGTACAGCCGGAAGCTGAGAGACTGGCTTCCCATTTTTTCATACTCTAATTACAGCACTAGCATGGAGTGGTTCAGCCTAGCTGCTTAAAATAAGGATAATAACTCCCACACACACCCACATGCACGAGCACACACACCCACACACACACACACAGCAACATATACTCACAAAATTATTAGCTATGTAAAGATAATGGATATGTTAATTACCCTGATTGGGGTAAATATTTCACAATATACACCTATGTCAAAATATCAAGTTATACACTTTAAATAAAGAAAAATTTTATATGCCAACATCTGAATAAATATAAAAACAAAGGACAATAAACCAGAAACATTTGTGGCAAGCAGAAATATAGTAGAATTGCAGAATCTTAGGGTTCAACCTAGAATCAGAAGTTGTGTTTTAACCATACCAACAGGGAATTTTTTTAATGTCCATTAAGTTTGAAATGCAGTGGTCTAGCGCAGTGATTCAGACACGACTGCGGGTGTCAGAATCACCTGGAAGAATTATCTCCCACCCGACTCCTGTCAGGAGGTGTGGGTGAGGCCAGTGTGAGGGTGATGCTGCCAGTCAGAGGCTAGGAGTGCAACTGGAATTGAGCACAGAAAGAGGCAGGAGGAGTGTTTGTAGGTCAAGGGCCTTCCGGTAACTTGAATACCTTGTCATCAGTTGAGGAAGACCTGTCACAACATTCGTGGAGCCCACAGCAAGAGTGCCAAGGACACTAATATTTGAACAAATACTTGAAAGTTACAAATAGAGCTGTAGGTAGAGAGGGTTGAAATGTTCTGCTCTCTGTTCCGACAAATATACCTTCCAAATGGTGTGAAAGATCAGGTTCAGACGCAGAATTTTCAGGAATTATCAGCATTTCATGCTTGCCGTGGTCCATGAACTGCCCCCTTGATCTATTCATTCCTCCATTCTGGAAGAAGACATGAAATGGGCTCAGGGCCTTGAGGGAAAGGAAATCCAGTGTTTCCTGTCTCATGCAGGATAGATCTGAAAGATCCTCAGGCCGCCATATCACTTGACTTCAAGGACTCTCTGCTCCTGGGAGGAGTGAGACCAAAGAAGGGTCAGAATAAGGCTTTACACAGGATGCAGAGCTGATCTCAACAGAGCCCAGGCAGATAGCAATGCAGATTGGAAGGCTCGTGGGGGGTTGGGGGGACTTTCTGTGGTTTAAATGAGGTGCTATTTTAACAAACACATGAGAAGCCTGGAAATGGCCTTGTAAGTGAGACACAGATAAAGGCTAGAAGAGTAGAAGAGTTTGAGGGACATGTTGAAAAAACCCTAGGTTGCCCTGAACAGAATGTTGGTAGAAATGTGAATGATAGAAGTCATTCCTCTATGATCTCAGATAGGAATGAGGCGCAGTTTGTTGGAAACTGTAGAAAAGGCAATCTTTGTTATAAAGTAGCAAATAATTTGGCAGAGTTGTGATCTAGTGCTTTGTGGAAAGTAGAATGTCCCAGGAGTAAAGTTAGATATGTAGGTGAGGAAGTGTTGAAAGAGAAGTTTGGTTCCACCTGACTACTTGCAATAAAATACGAGAAAAAAGAGGCAAACTGCAAATGAAATTTTCAAGCCAAAAGGAACCAGAACCTAGATGTTAGAAAATTTCTAGCCCATCTATGTTGCCAAAAACAAAACTCTGAGAAAGCTTTCTCTGAAAGCAACAATAAAGAAGTGACTAGACAGCTAACTTGGCAGTAATCGGTCTTCTCAAAAGAAGCCAAGAATGGAGAAGAGATCCGATTAGCAGAAACACCCTCCGCTGTGAATTAAAGGCACAAAAAAATTGGGACAGAATGAAAGAAGGGTATTGAGTCCAACAGCTTAGATTCCACAGCTGGAATTCTTCCAGACTAGACAATAGAACAGGAATATCAAGTTGAGTACATATTTTATCCTTCGACAACAACAACAAAAATAATGAAGGAAAGAAAAAAAGGAAAGAAAAAATGATCATGCAGATGATTTAGAGATCATCAGGGCTATGGCTCCCACTACTTGCCCACTCTGAGGGCATCCAGGCTGCTTCCTTCTTGGCTCTAGGGGGATAGGAGGGTGTTTCCTGTGAAGTCAAGGAACCAGTCACTCCACAAGTAGACCAAGACAAGTATCATGAATCAAAGGGACTCGAATGCTTTGACTCAAAAGCTATCAGAATGTATCTTGCTAGGTTCAAAACTTAGTTAGGACTCATCTTCCCTTTTATTCTTCCATTTTCTCTTAAGATGAGAATGTCTATCCTATGCCAGTCTCACCAGTGTATTTGGGAAGCACATGACTCATCTGGTTTTACATGTTCACATCTAGAAAGAAAGTTTGGCTTAGGATATACCATTCATCAAGTCTCATTTGATTTGTATGACATTTAAATAAGACTTTGGACCATAAAACCTAGAGTTGATGCTAGAATGAGTTGATTTTGAGAAGCTATGAGAATGGAATAAAATGTATTCTACACCTGGTAATATTAAGTTTAAGGGACCAGAGATTGACTGTTGTGGGTATTTGTGTCCCCCACAAAATTCATATTTTGAATGCTTACCCAGCAAAGTGAAATTATTTAGAGAAAGAGCCTTTGGGAGTTAATTAGGGTTATGTTAGGCCATGAGGGTGAACTCCTGGGTGGAACTAGTATCTTACAGAAAGAGCTACCAGGGAACATGCATTCTCTCAAGATCTCCCTGCCTTCAACATGAGAGGACACAATGAGCAAGCCAGCCTCCGGACAGCAGTCAGATCTACCAGCACCTTCACCTTGGACTTACTCTTGAAAACTATGAGAAAAAAAAAAATTCTGTTCTTTAAATTTCAATTTATGGTGTTTGCAACAGCAGCCTGAGTAGAATAGTATAGACATCTGCTGGGGACTCATTAGAAACGCAAATTCCCAGGACCCACCCCCAGGCCCACTGAATCAGAAACTATGGGACCAGGGTCCCAGCAGTCTGTTTTTTAACAAGCCCGCCAGGGGTTTCTGGTGCATGGTTCCAGGGCTCAAAAAAGCTTTTGTTCTTCTGTGTTTCCCCATCAGGAATAATTTGAAGATGATTTTTTATGAGAATTCAGCTTCGGACTCTTTAAAACAAAAAAAAAAAAAAAAAACGCCTCTTACTCCATTATCAGCAGGACCTCTCCATTCCCACCAAGTTCGTGAATACAAAATAAGACTACTGATAGAATGTGTGTTAAATTGTTGCACCTGGTAAAAAAAAATAAAAAATTCAGCCAGTATGATCTGTCTGAAATACACAGATGCATTCTTTGTTTCAAATAAAATGTTTCCCTGTTTTCATCTTTTTGTTGATAAGGTGTTATAAAAGCTTGCTAAATATTACATTTTGGAAAGAGATTTCTTTGTTTTATCAAATTTATATTCATGTAGGTATTAAAAAAATCACCAGGGAATATGACATTGCCTTAGCACCTCAACCTCTTTCCTCTGCTTCTGGTAGATTTATCATCACTTATAGTAATATTTAAGTAGGAATATATATATATATATATATATATATATATATATATGAATACATACATATATTTCTTCATATATATATGAAGAAATAACATACATGTAGGAAGAAATAAGTATATTAAGTATAAAATAATAATTAGTACTTTAATTTAAAACTGGGCAAAGTTCCTTCTGTGCTCCATGAGAAGAGCAGGAAATGAAAATCAGACATCTTGATTTCCTTGTGTGCAGCTTTTATTTATTCATTTATTTACTGCGGTACTGGAGAGTGAGCTCAGGGACCTCACACTGAGCTACGTTCCCAACCCATTTTTTCTTTTTTTATATTGAGGCAGAGTCTTGGCAAGTTACTGTGCTGTCCAGGCTGAGCTGAAACTTGTGATCCTCCTGCCCCAGCTTCCCAGAGTGCTAGGATTACAGGCCTGTGGGACCAGGCCCAGTTTGAGGCAGCTTTTATGTACTTCATTATACATGCAACAATCACAGAATTATCAGGTTGACAGCATCAATTTTTTCAATTATTTTACAATTTTTTTCTTCAAAAAGAGTCTCATCCAGTAGTATATGTTGCTTTGTGAGGGAAATTTGGTCAGTAAATAGAAGCCTCGGGATTTGAACTCAAGACTGTCTATCTCCAAGGAAGTCTTCTATATCCCTAGAACATCACCATGTCCCCTGGCACTTACAGAATCTGCATTGCATCAATACAGCCCGACATTCTCTGGGGAAATAATTGCAATATTGTAGTGGCATCATTCAGGCTGGTATGATGCTTACTATGCTCTCTTTAAGAACCTACTAAAAAGGCTGGAGGAATGGCTCAGCAGTTAAAGCCCCTGCCTAGCAAGTGCTTAAGACAAGCACTAAGTACCCAAGTTCAATTCCCCAGCACCACATAAACTGGGCGTGGTGGCACATACCTGTAATCCCAGCACTCAAGAGGCTGAGACAGAAGGATTGCTATAATTCCAAGACCAGCCTGGGGCCCATAGTGAGTTCAGGACCAGCCTGGGCTGTGTAGTGAGACCCTGTCTCAAGAAAGCTAAGAGTCCAACATTTCAGCCCACATTTGTTCATGTTTAGCCACTAGAACTAGTTTCAGGAAAAGTAAAATTAATCAAGTCAATCCTTCTCCTCCCTTCCTTAAAATTCCTCGTCAGCGCTCCAAGACAAAGCCCACAGTTGTCATCAGGTCGCAGAAGATCTTTCCCAACTTGTCCACTGCGTATATAGTCAGTGTCTCTTGTGTCTCCTCCGACGTCACCTGCCCGCTGCAGGCCGCATACCCTTCCGTCACTGAGCCACGTTCACTTCTTCAGGTCGTCTCTTACCTTGCCACCCTGACGCATGCTTTTCACCTGGCCCCGAGAGCCCATTCTGACCTCTTCATTTAACAAATTTCTCTCTGATTTTCCGTCCAACTTGTAGAATCACCTGTTCCCCGGAGCCTGCCTGAACCTTCACAGTCAGATTGGAGGGCGTCTCCGGTGTGCTCATTGTGCCTTGTAACTCTACAGCGCTCGGGGCACCTTAGAAGTGGAAACTTGTGCGAATGCTGTGTCCCGGCCATACACATTTAGGGTCATTAACTAAAGGATTTCCTGCTGCTGACCCCTTCTTGCATTCTGAAATAGCTCTTCTCCCTTTGTGGGAGTCCCCGTGGACAGTCACACATCTGCTCATAAATAAGTCTCTTCTCCTGCACCACCTACTGAATGCTTGCTTGCAGGTTACTTCAGTTGCCCCTTCTGGGCTTCTGCTTCCTCTCCCTACTACGGCTACGGAGCCTGCCTTTCCCCTAGCCTTCCCCCAAATGGGACTGGATCCACACCATACAAGGTAGGCCAGATATCATGCTCCAACCACCTGTTGGCTATTTTTGTATGAAAACACTTCTTTCGCCCACAGCTCCTGCTCTCTACAGCTTCATGCATAGTGGATGAGTGAGATCACACCATTCTCGTTTCAAAGTTGCCTTCCACCTTGATGATCGTGGAACTTCAGAATATGTCCCCCCAAAACATATTTATTTGGCATATTGTGAGAGGGTTATTCAGAGAAACTTTAGGTAGAAATACACTTTTGTTTATATCTGAGCAGCTGCTTTTTTGTAATAGAAATTCCCATTCATTTATGTTTGCAAGTAAATAAGAACGTAATCAGAGGTTTTCTCTCCTCCCCAAGTGTCTAATGGGTATTTTTTTCTGCATGGAAAGATGACCCCTGTTCACTGCATATTCTTCTCAGCCTTCTTTACCTTTCTGCAGTCTCCCTCCCACCACCACCCCAGAAACTCCCAGCCCTATTCCTTACCATAACTCAGAATAATGTGAAAATTTCAACTGTCACTCTCTTCCTGTCTCATATTTTGTGCATAGCTCCTGGGTCTGCATGCAATAAACTGTATTCATTTTTTTCTCCTGGTTACCTTTCTACCTCCAATTCATTTCAGAGATGAAGGCTTATTTTATTAAAACTCCAAAGGGAAGAAGAAAATATATGAAACTTCCTTATCTGATCGAAGCCACAATTTGAGCATCGCTCATCCTGCCTGACTATCCCTTAGAAGAAGTTCTTCAATAGGTTTCTCATTTCCACATGCAAATAGATGCCAGGTAGCCCTGTTCCACCAGGATTAGACTTGCCGAGGAAGCACAAAATCCCCACATAGGCTCCAAGTGGTACTCCTACTTTCTCACTCCCAATTCGAGGCAAAAGCAATCAAATAAGACATAGACGTCACTTCTCTACATTGAGAATGCCATGGTAGTTGCGTCTGACACAGAATGAGAAAAATACTGATTTTCAAGACCTCCATTTTTGGGAAAGAGAGAAAGCTCTAGGAGCTCTAGTTGTTCAAGCTCCTCCATAGGCCTGGACTCTGGCCCTGGCTTTCACCAGGTGTATTGCTAATTTTTTGTTTTGTTTTGTTTTGTCTTCTCCAGCCCTGGCAGCCTAGCCTGAGAAGAGAAAGGATAACAAATGGGGCTAATAGAAGTCAAAAGCTGATCACAATGAGGTGCTGTAGTGATCCGTGGCGAAACCTTTCTGGAAAAAAGACATACACAGACCTTGCCTTTTTCAAGCATCTTTGAATAGCTGAAAATCCCCTGGAATCTGATCTTTCACTTATCATGCTTAATTCTGGGCAGAGTTGACTTGGTCTCCAAGAAAAGGCAGGTAAAACTTTGGCCAGCGGTCTCCAGAATTATATGCTTTTTTAAAGGTAGAGAAAGACAATCACCAAATACCTTTCTTTTCCTTTGGAAATGGAACTTTACTAAATCCAGAACATTCTATCCTGATGAATGCCTACCTAGGAGAGTCATTCAGAAAACTCTAACTCATGGATTAAAGCCACAAAAATGACCTAGCTACTCAATTGAAGATAATCTAGTTGTGTAGTAAACACTAATTCACTGATTTAAAACGAGGCTTAGAGAACTGTTGGTAGGATTCAGTAAAGAGAAAGTTTATTTCCTTCAGAAACAGAAGGCCACAATCTAGCTCTTAGAAAAACAAGTGCATGCTAGGAGTGTAACTGTTGCCATGGTTACCCCCTCCAACCACAGTTTCAGATGCTGCAGAGGTTCCGCAGAGACCAGGTCCTCAGAGTTGATAGCAGTAGTAACATACAGCCACTATATATTAACCCTACAAAAAATTACCTCTGGCATGCTATGGATGGCATCATGTGCTGGGATAGGCTGTTGGCAACAATAGAGCTCCAATGGCTAAATCCCATGTTTGCCCTATAAAAAACACAGTGTTAGGTCATGGCATGGCAACCAAACCCAACCTGTGGACCACTGAAAGGATGTACCTTCTTTGGTTGCCCCTACAATAGTAGTATGCACTGTAATTCTACTCCTTTTTCTTTACTTTTGGTACGTTAGGACACTAACTTTTTTCTTGAAATCATCTTAACTTCTCTTTGTCTGATGTTCTCATTGCAAACATGAGGACATTGATATATACTACCTTGTCCAAACTCACATAGCTAGCAAAGGAGAAAGCCATACTTTGAACTTAGGGCTGGTTATTTGATTTCAAATGAAATTCATGCCTTTGCTCAGTTATCTATATTGCTTATGTGGACTAGCTTATGTTCTGTATCAATTAAAAAAGATCTAATCTGCAAGAAATAGCAACAGTAAAAACTAAGAGTATAATAAGACTACCAAGAAATTAAATCTGAACATAGGCTATTGCAACACTGGTTCAAAATCAGCACAGGGTCAGGACCATAGACAGCTGCACAGCAAGAGGTAAAAGATGAGAAAGAGCTGCTGCAATGGTCCAGGGTGTAAAATCCTTTCCAGAACTCCCAGACTGACTTTCTCTTAAGTCCTACTAGACAGAACCAAGCTACACAGAAAAGTCTAGCTGAAAGAAAGCTTGGAAACATGAGGATCTGAGTTTTTTAGCCTCTCTAATGGCAGGAAGTTGAGAGAAGCAAGTTGTGAATAAACATTAAGTAGGTCCACACATATGACACATGTCCTCACAGCCTCCAGGGAACCATTGTTACATGACAATCCCTTGGTTCAGTGTTCATAATCTTTTTCTAGCACTACTCTCAGAGTCTCCTAGCTGATGTTTCCTGTGCATGATCTATCCTTTTAGTGGGAAGATCTGGCAGAATTCCAATTCGATTTATTTATACCCTAGAGCTTTTTTCCATTATTGACTCAGCTAACCATCCATGAACTGAATACTTGAGGACTTTGTGAACAATTGCTTAAATTTCATATCCTGTGCACTACTAGAAAATATTCTGAACAAAAACATAGTAGAAAGAATCTGCCATGCTTTGGATATATGTTCCCTAAAAACCTAAATTGTTCGCACGATTCCCAGCCTGTGACACTATTGAAAGTTGGTGAAACTTTTTAAGAGGTTAGGGTTGTGTAAGGCTTTCAGTCACTGGGAGAATGCTTTCAAAAAGAAATAGTGAGGACCCATCTCCTTCTTCCTCTTTCTTTCTTTCACCTGCACCTTGCAGGCCTACACATTGACTACATGGGAACTTAGAAATATTTTCTTACTTCTTTTTAATGTAATCACTTTAGTTTTGTTGTTAGTTTTCAGATGTATTGACTCGATACATTAGGACTTTTCTAGGCAATATTTTTTTCATGTCACTTCATCAAGGCCCAGATTCGACCAACTACATCTTAAAAAGCCTTGGAACAACTTTTAAATTATATTTTCTCCATAAAAAGTTGTAATGATGCACCAACAGTAAAAGCACAGCAGCATGCCCCACCTGCACCGCCAACTTTAGGCAGGACCCACGCACGTTGTTCTTTGTAAATGAAGCCCCCAGGAGCTGTGAGGCAGCGGTCCTGACAGCAGCTCTGAGAAGCAGCAGACAGTACGCCGGTGAGCCTGAGCGCCAGTCCCCACAAGACCTGCGCTCACAGTGATGAGACAGTTTCTTCAGCTGTTGCCAGAGCACATATGTGAGGGCTTTACACAGCGGGCTATCCTGTTCACAACCCAGACAAACTGCTCAGAAGTCAATCCTTATAAAGTGGCACTTGGCTCTTGCTTTTAAATGACAGAGACAAGGCAAACCTGATACCCCAAGCTCTCCTCGCCTTGAGAATGCAGACAAGAATAGAATAAAGAAATGAGAGTTTTGTGCCAGAGAGACTGAGCAAAAATGGGGGCTCGTGAGGGGAGTTGCAAGCTGTCGGGTTCCAAAGAAAAATGCAGTTCCTTTTTCTGGAAGAAGTGATTTATTCGGGAAGCTGAGTAGAATATATTAAACTAAAGAAGTGAAATTCCACTAGCAAGCTAGTCCCTGGGGAATCAGATTCAGTAGAAAGGGAAAAAAGACACAGAATTTTGATTACGCTTTTTATTTATCGAAAATGCATTTTGTATCTATCATGTCAAACATTATGGCTTTGAAACTTACATGGAGGGAAACTGGTCCTTGCCCCCAGGAAGCATGCAGTGCAGTAGGTAAGATAGACATTAAACCAATAGTCATACAAGTGAGTGTGTGCTTTGAGTGTGATGGGCATCACAAAGGAAGCATACAGGGTAATAGAAGAATGAAAACAAAGGGACATGGGCAGGTGATCTCCAGGAAAGTGATGTTTAAATTCATAAAGGATGAGCAGGGTCCAGGCAAGCAAAGAAGTGGAGATTCGCACTAAGCAGAGGGATGAGCCGTCGGGAGCCCTGAGTGCTAAAGAACGTGTACATCAAAGGACAGGAAGGGGACTGTTGTTACCAGCTAGTACGAGTCTTTGCATCAGTGATAATGAAAATTAAAACTGAGGTGACCGGCATAATTCTCTTTTTAAGACATAATTCTCACTTTGTAGCCCAGAGTGGCCTTGAACTCACAACAATCCTCCTCCCTTAACCTCCTGAGTGCCGGGATTACAGACATGCTCCACCATGCCCAGTTTATGTGGTGCTGGGAATTGATCTCAGGGCCTTGTGCTTGCTAGGCAAGCACTTTAACCACTGTGCTATTCCTCTAGCCGCCAGAGAAAAGCACACAAAAAGTATGATGGATGGAGATTTTTAAATCCCTAGATTGGTTGGATTCAGAGAAGAGGCATCAAGGTTTAACTGCTGTAACCCATTAGAGGAATAGGAAGCTGAATTAGAATGGTGACTTAAATGAAATGATTTAGGTGGAAGATTACTATGTTAAGTACTGTATAGTTTCTCTGACTTGGAAAATCCAGAACATAGACATTCTATAGAACCACATGAAGTGATTGCCAGAGTTGGGGGAAGGGATAGGGAGGGGGTGGGAGGGTCAAAAATGGGAAGGGATTGTAAAGTTGATATGATGCATATGTGCACAATATACCCAAATTTATTGTAAATACTATGTATTACATATGTATATTAATAAAAATAGTGGAAAAAATCCCTAAATCACAGGTTCCTCCCTATCTTGCACCTATTGGCAGGATGCACAGTCTTCCTAATAAGATCTCAGGTATTGGATCAGGGTCAAGTCAGTTACTCTGGCATGACCTTTATCCCTCCTCTCCCCTTCCTCCTTTGTCTAGACACCTGGTCAGGTAAAAGCGAAGCACGGGGAAACTAAGAGTCTGCCATCTTCATCTGAAAATGTGTCACTTCTACCGTTAGGTGGCGCTCACACTAATGATGTGCCCATTAAAAACACCATATGCCTTTCTGCTGTTAACCTGTTTTTTGTCATTTTTTGTTTCAACAGCAACTATTAAAGCATTTCAGTAGTAGGCCTTATTAAAATGTCAGAGGGAAGGCTGGAACTTACTGCAGTTTAGACTAGAAATAATGCAGACCTTTAGAGAAATTTCTTTCAGGTTCATAATTTCAGTTCTGAGTCATACCTACTGCGAAAGTTCCCCCCTGGTCAACTAATAAGCACCATACAGGAAGTCACCCTACTTTAAGGACACTGCTCCCTGTCTTAAACCTCTAGCAGAATATAAATTTGTGCTTGAAAGTAATCATAGGTCTTTCTTAGCAAAAGAATTGCAGTTCAGATGAGACCAACGACTGTTCAGATCACTACTCTCTGGAGCACTGTGTCAAGTTGTTGGGGCTCCCCTGAACCCAGCCATTTGCAACTACCAATAGCTCCAGGTTGAGGATCGGAAGGGGAAGGCTGCCAGACTAGCACTGGATCCAAGGAGCAGCTTGTTCATGGACAGTTCCTTTCCCTTCCTTTTCATTCCTGCTGCGGACTAGCAACAGAGTAAGGTGACCTACTTTGCAGATTTAAGATGTCTTTGGTTTTATTTTGCATTATTTGGGGAAAGGAATGATCTGTGAGTTTTCAGGATTTTAGTGATAGCACTCACCTGTTGCCAATTATATTGTAAGCCCTCCTCTGTTGACAAGACAGGGAAAAAAATATGGCTTGCAAGGAAGCTGCCATCCAGGATGCTGCTTTAAGAGACATCTGGTCACCTGCAAGGATAGGGCAGCCTCCTGCAGTCTCTAATTTGCATTGAAAAATCAGACTCTGCAACATGGGCAGTCAACTGAAAAGTAGCCCCCAAGTTGTCATCTTCCACAGAATAAGTGAGTGCAAAAATTCACTCTTTTTTTTCATTCAAAAAGCTGGTACTGGATTGACATTCAAGGACCCAAAAGACCCTTAACTTCTACTAAAATGTTAATATGGCAGAGCTACAGCTCTGAAGATTGTATACCCTGAGGGAAGGCTATTTCAGAATGCTTCAGAACACCTGTGAGTAAAATACAAAAGCTGACAACACAATTCTGGTCTTACTTTTTAAAATTAAAAGAAGTCAAAATAATAGCAATCACAGCCATCTTTATAGTTTTTCTACGGACCATGCATATTTATTTTTCTACACCTACTTGTCACTTACTGATTGGTACATGTTAGCATAAAACTAGTTTATTGGCTTTAGATCAAATCCGAGGGCTAAGATATGACTCCAAAACTGCAGTGCCACTAAGTTTGTTGATGAGAACTGCAGCCATAATTATAGCCCCCCAGAGCCCGTTTGCCATTTGTCCTGCATTCCAAGGTGTTCTGTCTTCTGAACATTTGTTCTTCATTCCTGTCTTCTTTATTGCCACGCTCCTATCTTAGGGAACATCTCAGGTCCAGCGCTGCTCACTGCTCTGACCTGCCTAATAGAAATCTACCTTACTGTGGAGAAGAAATAAATACTTCGGAAACTAAAACCCTGAGACAACGTAAGTCGTTATCACTTTAGATGCTGATGGGGCTCCAGTCACGTCAAATGCTATTGTGGCAGACCAGAATATGCCACCGCAAAATAGTCCTCTCTGACATAAAGGATATTTTGAGGAACTGCAGATACCAGAGAAGCTCTAACAAGCTGCCCTGTTCTAAGAGAAATTTCCATCTGTAAAAGAAATTCTCCACTTGTAAGTTATCTCTCCCTCTCTGCATCTGGACGAGAAGGGTGACTAACACATTCGAACTTAACACTAGCCCAACCAAGAGGCAGGTACTTTCGAAGACAGTCACCTGTTATTGCTCCAGGAAAAGATGGCAGCTGCTACTTTTTAAATGATTGTGATGTTCCTCAAAGCTATAAATTTCTGCATCAGTCCAGGCCCTCCACAGAAACTTCCAAGGAACCAGGCAAACTTGCAGAATCATTCTGACTCACTCTTCTAGGAGACAGTAGAACAATTGTTGCTCATTTTGATACGAAATTCTCTGCCCAGAGGTGTTGTAGTACCCATTTTTATTGTGAATATGAAACAAATGCTGACAATGCTCAAGAATGTGCCCACTTCTACATATGAGGATGAGACTTTCCTATATGAGTATGTTCGGCTAACTTTTCTCAGGAAAGTCCCCTTGTTTTTTTATCTCAGGAGGCACTGTTTTGAGAATTACCTCCAGCGCAGTCCTTTCTTACAGCAAGTGATAACCTCTTCTCTGTAGAAAAAAAAAATGCATTTGGTTATATTGTCGATAGATAAAGCAAAATATAAATTTCATAATAAATCTAATCTTTGATTTCTATGCTTTTCTTGGCTAGCTCTTCCTAATATTGGCCTTTCCCCACATTCCTCCAAAACCTGAAGTTTAAACTCTTTCATTGAGATGAACACTAGACTTTCGCATGTACTTCTAGGCTGTTTCTTATGTGAACCTGAGACATGTCATTAAGCTTCCATTTGTTTTTCTGTTGTTGATTTTTCATAACATGGGATTTAAATGAAGGATGGAGGAAAAGCCATGGTCAGGGTGGCTCCTCCGGTGCTTTCCTGGGCTCTCATTCTTGCTGCTCTTGTTTTAATTTGAATATATAAAACAAGTAGGAAGCCACCTACGTGTGTTTAAATTTTTAAAAATAAAACCATGTAGCACTTTTCTCCACCACGAGGCCATAGCTCTCTTTCCTCCTCCCTGTCCCCTGCCTCACTGCCTCTCCTGCCCTCCACACCTCCACTTAAGTTTCTTTTTCTCAAGTTATGTTTTTTTAATGTTGGGTTTCTCTCTTCCTCTTTTTTTTTCCTTTCATTCCTCCTTGTTCTCTGGCTCCAGATTCGAAGATTTTTGAATATTACAAATCTTCTCTATTTACGGCTGAAGTGGCAGGAGCTCCACCATCTTAGATTTTCCCTGATGTCTTCTTTGTCCTGACCTGGTGACTCTCCCTCTGCTGACCCCCTGCTCTTAGGCTGTTATAGGAAGTCTCACCTGAAATCAGGCACAAAGAATAAATTAAATTTTAAATCAATGATAGTTTATTGTCAATAATAGCATCTTACTGTCACTTTATGGGTTCTGTAATTTACTGCTGCTTAGTCTGTTTCTTGAAGCCCCCACCCTGTGCTCGTTCCCCTTTACACACTGATGTCGTCTTCCTCTACCTAATTCTTGGGATCCTTCCCATTCTGTGGTCTTTGCCTTTGTAAACCCCGCCAAAGGCCCCTTGGGACTGAGAATTCTGTGGAGCATGAGCTCATTCTCAGTTGCCAGCTAAGAAAGGACTCCTAACCTCTCCTCAGTAAGTGGAGCTTTTCCTGTGTGTTACTGTCTTGCTCGGGTACAACAAGACAAATGTCAGTCTGGTGGATCTGAGAATATTTTTTTTAAAATATAGTTTCATTACTGCCAAGGACACAAAAATAACACTTATTGAAAGGGGAAGAATAAAATCTTGTGTTTTAATAGGTCAGAATATAATTAGCCTATTCATTGTTTAGATATAAACCCAGATCCATGGAGAGGTGAACCTTTCCCTTGTTTGTGTTCCATTAAAAAGGCTTATTTTCTTAGATGTATAAAATCCCATTGTAGACTAATATTTATCATGAAAATTAACCCCAAGTTCTTTTAATTGCAAATATTAATCCCTGGGACTGGTCCAGTGCTTTGTTGATGTGGTTACAACAAATTCTGCATGTCTAATAGCTTCATGCAACACATGCTGCCAAAGCACAGGCACCGGTGTGGGCCTGCGTTGGTTTTTAAACACAAACACGCGTGAGCATCGCCTGGAGGGCTTGCTGAAGCACACAGGCCACCCTGAGCTTCTGAATCAGCGGGTAGTCGTAGGAGCTTCAAGATTTGTGTTCTTAAGAGGTGCTCAGATTGTGGTGATTCACTGCTCCAGGAATCAGGCCGTGAGAACAGCTTCCTTAGTAGACTGGAACAAAGCTGACCCTAGTCAAGTCAACCATCCTTCCCTGACACATGCTACCAACTTAGCGACATTTCTAACTGTGACTACCTTTGTCACTTTCTCATTGCTGGGACACAATATCTGGCGCTCACAACCAAAGGGAGAAAAGCATTGTTTTAGCTTACAGTTCCGAGGTCTCGGTTCTTGTACGCCGATGGCAGAAGAGCCTGGCAGATAAAAGTACTCGTTGTTTTGCAACAGGAGAGAAACTGGGGCAAGAATACATGCTTTCATGTGACAGGCCCCTTGCACCCAGGCTATTTTTCAACAGTACATGAAATCAATAGATTAATCCATTGGATCCAAATAACGGCCACAAGCCAAACATCTTTCAAATATGTGAGGCTTGGGGGGGGGGGGGGGGCGCATTTCAGATCCAAATCATGACAGGGCCCAAGCTTATTCTTGGAAAATAAAAAGTTACCAAGTTCGGTTCGTACTAAGGTCGAGTGTCTGGCATTACCTAGTACTAAATCTTATCTTGAGGGATGTGCCGGGAGAGAGGTGGTAGTGAAAGGGCGAGGCCAAAGACCGAAGGGCAGGTGCGGGCTCCAGCACCACAGCGGCGCCCACACTGTTTTGTGCAGCCCCGCCTGGCTCTGCCTCTGCATAAGGAAACTCCGATGTCCATCATCCTTAAGTGAAATAGAAAAGGAAGGCCGAAAAAGTGAGAGCGCGGTTAAACGACCCCAGCTCCTTGGTGCCCAACCTGCCTCCCGTGCTGGGAAGTTCCTACGGTTCTGCTTTTGCGTATCTTCCTCTGAGATAGTAGAATCAGAAAGAATGGAAATCATATTTAACAACTGGCCTATTTTCGCTTTAGCTGTAGCAGGAACTGGAAAGATTTGCGTGGGTTCAACTTGACCTGGAGTTCTAGAAAGGTTCTGATAGCTGAGTATCATTAAACTGTATGCACTGAGTGTGATAAAGCAACCGAGCCTACAGTGATTAGGTTGCCAGTGCAATCAGCAGGTCTGAGGAATAAGGAAGGAGAAATAGCCTCTGCTGATGTGAGAACATGTGTAGAAGGACATCTGATGGGAGAATTCAACAGACTTGGAGGAAAATGAGGAGCTCCGGAAGAGCTGAGTCACGCAGGATGCCCACCTGTTACGGCGGTGAGCTGAGGCCCCGATGACTTCACCGACTTTTTCAACAAGAAAATGATCAAAGTATGTGGGGACGGCTGAGCCATCGTGTGGAGGGGAGAGCTGCTGCCTCAGGATAGCTTCGCCAATGCCAGGGCTTCCCCGTGCCTTCACAACACATAGTCGACGGGTAGTTTTTAGGATAATGATAAAAGTGTTTTTAAATGAAAGCAAGACTTTTTAAAATATGCTCAATCTATTCCTTTGAGTACCCACTTGACTCATTTGCAAGTTGGAAAACAATGAAACAAGCAGATAATATAATAAACATTGATTATTTGGAATGTCCAAAGTAGTGGCAAGAAAAAAAAAATTTCTAAGTCAAATAACAAGAGTGAAATTACCTCTAGGAAGACTTCTATTGAAAACATAGGCAAGTAGATTCTAGTATACCAGACAGACTGATTGGTATGAACTTGCCATGCACTTGATTTCGTGTGACTATCTGTAATTGCAATAATCAGATTGAGTACATTATTAACACAAGAGCTGAGAGCATACTGACTACTAGTGATTGTATTAAATTTCCTTTATATTTGTGTGAAAGTAGATGATGTAAGTCAGTCATCTATTAATAGTTGAAAGTAGCTTGCACTTCAATATATTAATACATAGAGGAATTGTCCTATGGTAATTACAAAGGTGGCAGCTTCTAACCTAAGCATGAATTAGATAGGAAATGAAATTATAATGTATGCCAAAAGCATAATATTAGGACTACTGTACCCGTGACTATGTATAATCCATGAAATTCTCTTTCTTTAACAATAATATTGGGCCAGAGATGGTCTCAAAAACAAAGAATCTTTTTTATAATACTGAAAAGCTCATATTGATGGGGTTCAGTTCACACTACCCTCAAATAAGGCACTTTAGTGAAGGAAGAAAAACATTTTCTCATCCATCTCTACGTTCACGGCCAAGTCACCTAGAGCAAAAGAGAAGAGCAGCAAAATAAAGGCACATAAACTTATTCCATACATTTTATACAACTCAGAAGCCTTCAGAAATGAAGACTGTGTTTTTACACTTTTCCATCAAAAGTGGGTAATTGTGAAGAAGTTCCATTATATAAAGGGCCATGATCAAATGCTAATCTACTAAACGGGCCTGCTGGTTCTAATTCTTCTGTGTCCCTATTCCCTGTGGATGTTTCCAATATAGGGAAGGCATTTTTCAAATGAGTGTCAAAAGGTCCACCTAAGACGGAAAGGCAAAAATTCTTTCTAGGTTGTAGAACCTGCTTCAAAGGAAAAGGAAAAATGTGAAAATGGCCTTCCCACTTTTAATATTTTTTCCCAAATGCCACAGTGTCATATTATGGGAGGACAGGTGATGACCCTCACAGTTGACATAGTGTGTATTTTAAGCTGAAGAAACTGAATAAACGGTATGTGAAGGAGAAACTCTCTGAGTTTCCCCTGAAGCAGATAACACCTGTGAGAGGTGCTTTTCTCATAACCAGAAGAAAGAAACATCAGTATTTCTGGAGACACAGGATGCTGAGAGGAATGTGCTCATCTTCAGGCCTTAGTAAATTTCTCCCAGTTTACTGATGCCATTGGTCTGATTATATTTCTTCAAAACTCTGCACTTTTCATTAAAAATACTGTTCAAATTTTAGAACTGGGTTAGGGCTTCGTTTTCTTCACAAAGCTCTCATGTCATGTAAAATAGATAAGTTTGTATGTTCTTCTCTTATTAATTTGTCTTTTGACATAGGGACCTAGCCTAGAACTTGGAAAGATTGAAGAAAGGACTTTTTTTTCCTCTACATGACAGTATAAACTCCTAGAAGAATGATAATAGTATCGTCATATTTGCAAATGATTTTCTCTTTTAAAGAATAGTGAGCTGTAGTGATAGAAATACCAGAAGCTGGAAGGACAGAAGCATCAAGGAATACCCCTCCAAATAGATGTAATCAGCAAACACTTGGTGAAAAACATCTGCAGAGTTCCAGTTTAGGAACTGACTTTGAGTCATAGGAAACTCAGAAGAATCTTGCAAAGAAAAATATTCTAATTTTTTGCAACCAATTTATGTTTCACGGAGTGTTGGCTTATTGTGCCTATGTTAGCGAATAATCCTAGTATTAACAGGCTTGATGAATTGAAGTGGAATGCTATGATCATTCTTGAGATGGTTAGTAGGTGATAGAATCAATACCAGTCCTGCTAATAGCTAAGGGTTTTGTGTTCCTTATATGGCAAGTACATATTTGGTGATTCCTGGGATGTAGGGGTCTCCATCCCACGGGGAACCCCAGAACAGCAGGGGAGGGGTTGGACGACAGAGTAATGCACTCTGGGAGCCCATTTCAGTGAATGCTGTCTCACTTTATTTAGGAAGTACAGGGGCTTAAATAGACTAGGATAATGAGGAAGTTATCTCGGGCCAATTAGCAAGGCCTTAACTAGCGGGGTCACCCAGGGGGAGGGAAGGAATAGAGGAAGAGGATGGGGCTTGCCAACCAGCAGCTCGTCACTGGACAAGGAGGTGGGAGGTGTGCCTCTCCAACACCGTCTAGGGTGAGCTAGCAGTGAAGTATGCTTCTACCGGGTTGTCCTGGATGGGCCTCAACCCGACCTGAATCCCCTACACTGGGAGTAAAAGCAATTACTAATTTTAAAACTGTGAGAAGAGCTACAGTAATAAGTGCAATGGATAGTATCAATGAGCTGGTTGATAATAAAGCTAATATTCCTCCTCCAGCTAGGTGGATGAATTAGCCATGAATAACATTTGTTGTAACGTTTGCTGCAAACTGCATGACCAAAAAGATTAGTTGATTACTAATACAAGGTTAAGCAAAATAGATGCCTCTTAAGGTAGAAACTGTACTCATGATTTTTTTAGTTTTATAACAGAAACTAGCAGTAATGGTTGCTGCTGGTGAGAAGACTTCTCTTTGTAAAGTCGCTAAGAATTGAGAGGTTTGGAAAAATGCCTACAGTTTTAGTTATTATAATCCCAATAACAAATGCAACTGACATAAATAATAGATATCAAGTTTGTCCTTGGTGGCTGTGGATTAACGTTAGTAGTTTTTAAGGCAGTTAGAGAAATGATTGCTGAATTATAATTATAGAGCTGTTAATAAAATGATTTGGTTAGAGTAACAGAATTAAGGGAATATAATCAAGATTACGGTAAATTACCCTAATATTGTGAGGTAATGAGAGAAGAAACTACATTTTGGTTCTCAAGAGGCTGAGTATTTTAACATTGCAAGTATTTGAAGTGAATGTGATAGCGTAAAAATAGAACCAGAAAATATATTTGGAAGTTCTAAATGATGCTCAGATCAGTTCTAGATCTAATTGAAGATTTCATCATGGAGGAACATAAACTCTCAATACTTAACTGAGAATGTTAACTTTATGTGAACTCCTCCATTCACTTATCATATTAATGCAGATGAGCTTTTGAAATAGTCTCTAGGTGCAGCGTCATGTATCATGAATTGAATTTGATATCAAGCTCTGCCCTTAACAAACACAAGGTCTTTTGTGAATGTTAGTGTTGCTTGATTTAAATTTCCAAAGCTCTAATGGCTCACTTGTCAGATAAGCTGATACTGCTGAAATTAGTATATGGAAGTATGGATAATATTTTCATTTCTTTTCTATTAAAATTCTTGACTAGTAATTTGTCAAATGGCATATTATACCCTTCAGGACATCAGCAGAAAGTAATTATCTCAGCTGTCCATAAAGGAGACAAGTCTTTTCAGTTCTCCCTTATATGAACTCATTACACTCCTTTCTTAGAAACTTCTATTCTCAGATTTTTTCTTTTTTCCTTTTTTGAGACAGATCCTTGGACTCAGAACAATCCAACTGTCTCAGCCTCCAAATTTCTGGGATTACAGGCATGTGCCAGCATGCCCAGCTTTATGTGGTGTTGGGGTATCAGACTCGGAGCCATGTGCTTGCAAGGTAAGGTCTTTAACTGCTGTACCATTCCTCCAGCCTCTATTCTCAGATACTAAAACAGATACAGAGAGAAAGGGTGATTTCAATCTCCTTCCCACCCCCAAGAAATCCACTAGTCTTCTTTCTGCCTCAGTCTCTCTCTCTGTCTCTCTCTCTGTCTCTCTCCTCTCCTCTCCTCTCCTCTACTCTCCTTCTCTATTTTTCTATTCTGTCGTAGTTCTTAGAGAAAAATCATCTCAACTCACTTACGAAACTATAGGAAAATTCATTCAAAGAATACTGCTGAATGACAGGCATTGTCAGAGAAAAATTAGATTCTCTAATGACCTTTCCTTCCTTTTGGCAAGAATTTATATTGACTCTAAAGAAATAAATAATGTGCTTTGCAACCCTGAAGTGATTCATCTTGTTCTTCCATGGTAAGGTGACCTACACTTCTTTATCATTTCAGACTCGTAGTCATGTAGTCATGTGATATTGAAAAATAAAATGTATTACTGAAAGCTAAAAACTTCACCACAGTGACAAGTCACAGTAGTCACTCTTTCCTCCCCCTTGTTTGCACTTTTCACCCTTTTTCAAGTGCATATCTTTTCAGTTGCTAGAAGGAGATTCTTACAAAACCAAGTGTTTAGGAACTGGCCTACTGGCCTGAATTTCATTGTATGTGGAAAAACATCTGTGAGGAAAATCTCCCATGAATTTTCTAGCCCCGTCCTAAACACCTCAAGATGGATGTCCTCCTTCCTTTGTAGTCACATAAAACACCATGCACGGGGGCCTTAAGGAAGCTGAAGACTCAGGTGTGAATCCTGACTTTTATACTTGTTAGCGTACAACTTTAAGAACAAAACCAAAAAGCAAAAGCAACAAAACCTTCTCAGTCTGACTTTCCTTATCTGTACAGTATGTGTAATAATATCTGTTCCACTGTGTTTTGGATGATTCAGTGGTGGAGTGGAATTCCTAGGATAATGCTTCAGGTATCTGTTCTTCAAAACATACTGGGAGGATGAGTGGAGAAAGAGATCAGATTTTGTGGGAAATCCATGATAGTCATTTTAGCTCACAGTTTCCAAAGGTATCACACCGTCCATTCGTGGGCGATGGTGGAAGCACATAGCAGAGGGAAAAGCTGGTCATGGCATGGCAGACAGAAAGCCAAGGAAGGCAGGAGCAAGTCATTGCATGCAGCCCAGCCAAAGGCCAGAGCTTTCCCGGGGAAAGCTGTGTAACAATATTTTCCTTCCTTTCTTTCATTTAGTTCAAGCTGCCAGATGGGTCACACACACCAGACTGAGTGCCCCTCCCTCACTTCCTGGTCCACAAGCCAGTAACACACACCTGAAAGCTCTGCCCTGGGCACCCCCAATCTCAAGAAGTTGACACAATCCCTCCAGGTCAAGCATCTACTCCTTCCAGCCAGGTCCTACCTCCCAACAGCACACAGATCCATAGGTATGCCATTACCTCCAAATATATAAGGCCTTTGGGGGACATTCCAGATCCAAACCATAACAATACATAAGTCAACTTCACTGATTTGTTACAGCAATTAAGAAAAGCAATATACAAGTAATGCTTAGAATAATTATTTGCCTATGTAATAACACGTGTTCAATACAGTCAAACAAATTCTCCAGCTATATGCAGAAATCCAGTTTGGCAGAAATAATTTGTTGAGTACTTTAAAAACGTGCCTTAATTGCTTCTGAATTATGTGATGGAGTATGTGGTGGGGTGTAGGACCTAACAGTCTGACCAGTCTGACGGCCTCTGAGGTGTCATGGTCACCCCAACCACTTCAGCAAAGCTCTACCGCCTGTCCTGGCTTCCCTCCCGCAAGGGCAGGGCTCCCAATTATTAGAGGTGCTTCCACTACTATACTTAGCCATTCAGGAAGTTAGCAGCCTTTTTCTCCTCTCTGCAACTGTTTCCTGTGCCAGTTTCTTCCCAGGCACTGTTTAAGAGTGGCCCCAAGAACCCTGGCATGCCCATCTGAGCCTTATTCAACACTAAACATTTCAGCTTGGGCTCTTTTTTAAAAATGGCTTCTGCCTACATCACTGCCTGACATGGCTGCTGAGTGTTGCTTCTGGCCTAGGCTCCAGGAGGCCTTTTCTAGGGGAAGCTCGCAGTGCGTTCACAGTTTGCAGAATGTTTTTGGAGACTGCTGTTCAATTCCCACTTTTCGTAGATCCGTGCTTACCTCCTTCAGAGGTTCTGGGCTCCCGCTTTCCTCCATCTACAGATACTGGAGGCTCAGGGCTCCTCTCAGTCAGCCTGGAGATGCCTCCTGGGCTGCTGTTTTCCCCTGCTTCCAATGTATCTTGAGGATTTCTGACCTTCCCGTGGCCTCCTTTCCATTGTTGGGGCACTCTTTCCCCCACTAGCTAGGTTGAACAGGCAGTTTTTAATTTTATTCTCCACTTTTTAAAAGTGGGTCCATGAGGAGACATGGCACTGCTCTGTTTCTTGGCATCCATCTTGCCTGGAAGTCCCGCTTTTGGTTTTCAACCATATTATCGTGTGACTGAATGAAGTTTGAAATTTTTGTCTTATTTGGAGTTGATGAAAATTTCTGGATCTATGAGCCAACATCCTTGAGTAGTTTTGGAAACTTTGTAGCTATTATATCTTTACATATGATTTCTCACAAGCTCAACACTATAAAAATATACCTCATTTGAATTTCTGACTTTCTATTACATGATTTTTTGCTCCTATCTAGCATTAATTAGATTTTTTTCTCCCCTTTTCTTTTTTTGGCTTCTTGTTTCCCATGCTATTGAATTCCCTAGTGTGTCGTCTGCTTAAAACCAAGCCCCCAGCAGCATCAGGAACTTCTACTTTGCCCAAGAGAGAACCCCAAAAAAGATGAGCAGAGGGCCAAAATTTTTCCCGGTATATCCAAGAGCTATAGGAGGGACAATTTAATAAAAACAATTTACACCTATGTTTCTTTCTGGGAATGACATGAAAGGCCCTAAGAAAAGAATGAGTGAAACATTGCATGGGGATCAGTAGCCATCTTCAACTTGGAACATGGCTGTTTGTTATTTTAAAAGAAAGCCTAGAAACGAAGAAGTAAACTTCTCTGTTCTTTTAAGTGATGTGACATTAGAACCCTCAAATACCCTGTGGGTGTGTATGTGTGTGTGTATGTATGTGTGTGGTGTGTGGTGGGTGTGTGTGTGTGTGTGTGTGTCTCCCTGGAGATTGCCTCACGGTCTTTGCTCTGAGCTATATCTCCAGCCCTGTTTTTGAGACTGGGATCCTTAAGTTGCTTAGTTGCTGTCTTAGGTACTTTTTGTTGGTGTGACTCAATACCCCATACCCACAAACTTAGGAAAGGAAGGTTTATTTTAGCTCACAGTTTCATAAGGTCACAATCCATTTAGGGGCGGCCGGCGGCAGTGGAAGTACACGGCAAAGGCAGAGGTGGAGGCAGCTTCTCACCACGTCACAGACAGGAAGGCAAGCTGAGACTAGTCGAGACTAGTCCCAGTTCTCAAGGAAGGCAGGAAGCAGCTTATATATCCTCCCAGGTCTCCGCCCAGTGATTAGCTCCTCCTAGATCCAGGTGTGGATGGTGTGGCCACTATACACCATTAATCCTAACTTACGCGCCTTTAATCCTAATTTAACTATAATTGACACCCCCAGACGAGGCTCCAATCTACCAACAGCACGTGGTTCCATAGACAATCCATAACATTAAAATACATGAGACTTTTGGGGGACACTCCAGATTCTAACCACAACAGTTGCCCAGACTGGGCTTAAGCTTGGGATCCTTCTGCCTCAGCCTCCCAGAGTGCTAAGATTGTAAGCGTGCACCACTACACACCCAGCTTGGAACCCGAAACATCCTTTAAATTTTTCTGGAACAGAAACTTTCATAACATAAGAAAATTTATAAACCTGGAACACAAGGGAACACAAAGCCTACATTTTCCGGTTGGTATTCTGAATAGAACTAGGCTCACTCCAGGCAAGTAAACGGAAGAGACCGCCACAGAAGTGCTCCGCACGCGCTCATTTAAGTAATTACTCCCCCTTAGGAAAAACACTCTGCAACAGTAACCGGGCAAGGAGGAGGAACTGCACGTTAAAATGCCTTCAAGTCCAACCGCCTTGGAGAGGGAAGCCATATGTTAAGAATCTCTGCTTGACAGCCCTGAGGAAACTATCCCAGGAGCAGGAGCGTTCTGCCTCTCCAGGTGCTGGCCCAGCGGAGGTTTCGGCAGCTCATCTGCGGACCTTCCTCGCCACAGGCCCCCGCAGTAGGAACCTGGGGCCGGCAGATCCAGAGAAGAAACTGGTTTTTTCCTGAAAAGTAGAGGCAGCTTTGGCAGGGAGTTTGGGAAATGAGCATAAATGCATATGTACAGAAAAAATAGGGGTAAATTTAGTACAATCTTCTCATCATTGAATCAGGAACCAAAAATAATGCTCTCCCTCATACTTTCTTGTTAACGAGCTACAGTACCCCTTGAATATTAGTTTAATTAATAATAATTTCCTCAGGTTATATGTATGCACATACTTGTATTTAGTACCTATATATTTGGTATATAATCTGAGAAGATGCTAATACTAATATGTCATAAATATATATAACACTATATATAGTACTGTATATGCTATACTATATAATAATTATATATATATATATATATATATATATATATATATATATATATATATATAACTCAGGGTCTAACACTAGTCAAGCTCCCTACCACTTAGCTACATATCCAAGCTTTCTTTTTCTTGTCCTTCTTTTATATTTCATTTTTCTAAGGGTCTTGCCTGGCCTAGACTTTGCAGCCCCCTGACTCATCCCCCTGAGTAAATGAGGTTACAGGCACACACCACCCTGACCTGCCTCAGATTATGTATTGAAAAAAATAATTTATGAGCTTTAGAATGTCTAGCTTTCCAATATTGTGTGGTTCATGCAGTGCTTTTTGTCACTAAACAAAACATATTAAACATCAATTCAGAATTAAGTAGACCTTCTTCAAGTACTCCCAGCTGTGTGTCAAAACTAAGCACACCCTCGCAAAATAGAATGGACTCAGAAATCCTTGAAGTCCAGAAGAATATGCACGTCTTCATCTACATACGTAATCAATAACAAAGAAAACTTACTGAGAAATAACTCATGAAATATATCCATATACACAGATATTTTAGCACAAAATAGATAAATGAAATGCAGCTCTCTCTAGATTTTTTTTTCTGTGATGGAAAGACTTCGGAGCAACTAACATTTTGAAAGGTTTTGTTTACCACCATTGACTACAAGAGATCATGAAAGGGCGGTCATCCACACAAGTCAAATGGCACAACGGCAACTTCATTATCTGTAGCCATTTCGATATTGACTTTCACTAAAGGTTAGCTCATTGTCTGCCCACCCCACATGCACCACACAGCACAGCTCTGTTTCCCAAATCTGTTTCATTGGCAATTCATCGCTCTACTTTGCTCTTTGATACAGAGAAATTAGTCAGTTTTAGAATATTTTGCCTAACTAAAAATAATTGAATAAAATATTCTAATTGACAAATCTCACTTGACTAAAGAATGCACACATAAATCAACATTTTTGGTTAAGACCCCAAAATCCTGTTAGTCTCCCCCTGAATCCATTCATTGTTCTATATATGAATATGCTTAGAGGAATAATGCATCCTGAAAGTGCATCACTTGATAAATACACTTTTTAAAAGAAAAATCTGTGGGCTGGAGTAATGGCTCAGCGGTTAAAGTACTTGCCTAACACGCATTAAGTACCCTAGTTCGATTCCCCAGCACCACATAAACTGGGCGTGGTGTCGCACACCTGTAATCCCAGCACTTGGGAGGCTGAGACAGGAGGATTGCCATGAGTCCAAGGCCAGTCTGGGCTCCGAAGTGAGTTCAGGACCAGCCTGGACCACAAAGTGAGACCTTGTCTCAAAAATGAATAAATAAATAAATAAATAAATAAATAAATGAAAAATTTGTAAGCAACCAAGATAAAGGCCAAAGGGAGAAATGCATCTGGCTCCCTGCCATATCTATGATGCCGTCAGCTCACTAATGACCCCATGCTCAATCTTCTTATAGAGATTGATTAGATGGATAGACAAGCGACAGATATATAGATAATCTCATAGACGTCCTAGGAGACAAGGGGATAAATGAAAAAATTGGACTGGGCTTTGAAGTAGACGAAACTAAATTTGAAGTTCTTCACAATGACTAGATAACTCGACCTTGGTCACCTCACTTAATTTTACTGATCTTCCAAGACCCCATCTGGAAAATGGAGACAATATTGTGTCATGTGTATATAACCGCTTAATGTTGGCTATCACAGCTTTCCCCTTCCTCACTTCCCAGCTATGACAGGCTGGCAAGGAAAATTAGAAGAGCCATAACTCAAGTAGCAGCTCTTAAATTCTATGAGGTCTTTCAAGCCCTCTTCCTTCTCCTAGGGGAAACACACGCCTGAAATCTTAGCACTGTTAGGCTACTGGTCAAAAGGGCAGGGCAGCAAGTCCAGATTTAAACTGTGTTACTGTTGGCACAACAGACACATGGAGTTCAGAAGCTGATATAGAAGAGCCCGTTTTCTCAGACTTGACTTCTTGATGGGATGGAGCCATAGTACTTAGCATGCTCACGCTATCACCACCTTAGATACTGAAGAGAAATTGCCTCCCTTCTGGAACCCTGATTCCATCTCTATCTCCTCCAAGTGTCCTTGCGCCCTGAAGAGGTGGCTCTTTCATGTCGTACCTTAAGGTAACATGCTTTCTTTGCAAAAATGATTCTCCTTTCACCCCACCAACCCATCGTGGTGATTCTGGACACCATGTCATGGGAGGTAGAGGAGAGAAGGAGGGTGAGGAGAGGGTTGACGTGGATGTCTACATTATGGTACAGCAGCTTTCCCATAGAGAGCACTGTAACATGGCTCCGGAGTTCTGTGCATAACTTCCATGTGAGAAGAGACCCTGTCTGGCATGCCTTCCTCCATAGAAACTTCTCAGTCCTCATAAAGGCTAAATTCCTCCCCCAACTACTCATGTGTCCCCATGCATACATTGCTTCCACTATTCAATCTTTACACTAAGAATTTATGCAGAGCAGAGGATTGCTCTACAATACCATCATGTCTGCTGTCATGCGCACCTACATCACAGTCCCTGATTGGCTGAACCATATGAGCACTGCTCTTCATAAGGGGCGCACCTCCTCCTACTTGGAAATGGTAGACATCCTCCTGTACATCCAGGGAGGATTTTTGAGCCCTCCAGCCCTCACTTTTGTGCATCACCAGACTCCCTCTCCCATGGACCATCTTTTCCTGCTCTTAATAGAAGTGGGCTTTGATCCAGCCCATTAGCCTCGCGGAAGATAAGGGTAATGTCCAGAGAAACAGTGCCTGTGAGCTGCCAGGTGAGTAGCAGGAGAGGGTGCTGGGGCTTGGCTTGGTTCAGCTTTCAAATAACCTTTATAAACTTGAAGATAACTGAGCTGTTCTTTCATCCATCTGAATGTTGGGCTCAAGTCAAGTTTAGTGTTCATCTATTAGTATTTGCTTATGCCTCTTTCAGGATAACGAACTAGTTCTGGATTTTTAAAGTGCACTCTTGGTAATAAACAACTTTCAAAGTTTCTTCTTTGATCAGAATGGAAACAAGAGAGAAATCTTTATCTACTGTGTTTTTTTCAACTGAACCGGCACCTGAGGGAAGGAAATTGCATAACCAGTCTATTGCCACCAATGTCCAATGATTCACATAACTAGTCCTCAAGCAAACAACAGCAAAAAAAGTTAGTGTGGATTAATTCTAGGGGTTTGCTGATTGAATGATTTCCAGATCAACTACCTTCAGGAAAAATGTTTTTCTTGAATGTAGTAAATCCACTGGTCACCACATTTTCTATCATCAGAACAGAATTCCCCTACGTATTTTTGATAATCCTTTCCTCCCCAAGTAGCTTCATTCATCATGAGTCACTGTGGGCCCTTGTGGGCACTCTTTCCAATATTCCCACAGCAAATATATATGATGGCATTATATGATTCACCATTTCTTGGGGAGAGCCTACCTGCTCCTAGACGATAGAAGTCCTACAAACCTTTCTTGCTGCAGGCTCACCATCTCCTTTCTCTACTCAGTGCCTGCAGTTCTGAGGCCTTTAGTTGAGCATTGCTTTCCCTTTCCCACAGGTGCAGCAGTAGGAGCCTTGATGGACAGAATTTCTCAGCAGAGAAGGCACCAAAATACCCATCAACAGAACAATAAATACACAAACTGTGGCATTTATACGCAATGGAATACTATGCATCAATAAAGTCCAACAGCGTGGAGGCATTTACAGGCAAATGGAAGAAGCCTGAGAACATCATGCTTAGTGAAGTGAGTCAGAAGCAGAAGGTGAAACATTGAATGGTCTCTCTGATACGAGAGTTCCAGATCACAACTACTATGGAACTTTAAGCAAAAAACAAAGTGAAATTAGGGGGTAGGATGGGGAGAAGGGAGGGAGGGGGAGGTGGGGGGAGGGACAGAAAGAGAGTGGGAAAGCCCTGTGTCGTTGGCAGGATGCGTATGTGCACAAAATGCTCAACTCCATTGTAAACCTTAAATTTTGCACATATACATGTCAATAAAATAAGGGAAAAAGGAATTTCTCAGTGGAATGTGAGCATCTCTCGACACCCAGGCCCCCTCTGAGCCTCTCTATCTCCCTTCATGACTGTCTTTCTCTTAACCTTCCTAATCAGGAGTCTTTGAAAGCATCTATTTCTCCAACAGGAAGCAGAAAGAGTAACTGCTTTGATAATAGCTAAGACATTCCATATCTACAGGACAATATACTGATCTGTTTTTTTGTTTAATATTACTATACTTTCTTTAAAAATCTGTCTCCTCTTACCCTAGCACCTTACGTACCCACTACCAGGAAGAAGAAGGAAAAGGAAGAGAATCTACTCACAAACATAAAACCTATACACAACTTTATGACATACACTAGTCACCAGTAGTGGCTTCCTATGGCTGCTGTAACCAAGTATACAAACCAGTGGCTTCGACAATAGAAATTCGTGATTGCACAGTTCTGGAGGCCAGAAGTCCTAATCAAGATGGCATCACAGCTGTTCTCTTCACAGGGTTGTGAGAGAAAGATCTGTTTCAGATCTCTCCATGTGGCTTGCGGACGGTGTCTTCTCCTTTGCCTCTTCAGATCATCTGTCCTTTATTTGTGTATCCAGGTCCGAATCTCCCCTCTTTAAAAGGGCATAGTCATGCTCATTTAGGATGTATCCTAATGACTTCACTTCAACTTGATAAATTCTATAAAGACCCAGCTAAGGTCATGTTCAGAGGTTCTGGGATTAGGACTTGAACAACTTCCCTCTTTCCCTCCACTCCCCAACCCACCAGGGCAGAAGGAAACATACAATTCCTTCCTTAGTACACTGCCATATCAAAGACACTGCTTGAAAATTCTATACTAAATTATGATCCTATTATAGCACAAAGACTCTACTGGCAATTGGAAGGCAACTTGTTCTAATTCATTCTTTTGAGCATGTGTGCGGTATGGGGATCTAACCCCTAGGGTCTGTACGCTAAGCTACATCCTCAGCCCCAGTTTTTAGTTTTAGCTTTGAGACAGGGTTTCCTTAAGTTTTCAAGTTATCCAAGCTTGGCTAGATCTTGTGATTCTCCTGTCTCAGTCTCCCACAGTGTTGCAATTGCAGGCCTGTGCTGCCAGGCCCAGCTTCTAAATCTTGTGTTGATACATCAAACAATGTACTCCCTCCCTTCAAACATACCCCATTAATTCACTGATCTTTCCAATTACATGGACTGTACACATATTTTTATTCACAGTTTGTAGACTTGATAATACAATCTCACATCTTAAAGCTCAATATTCAAATGGGTTAGCTTTTTAAGTGTTCTTGGTGTCTGCAATTATTTGGTTCATAATATTGTGCCTAATAATGGAAACATTTTTGAAATTTGATGAATTAATACATGAAGAACAAGTTCCCAGAGTGAGTTAAGCTGCATAGGAAATGAATTATCCACTTGTCAGTAGTTTTCTATTTTGCACTGCTTGGACAGTTGTCAACTGGATTTGTATTCAAGCCAGTCCGATAAATTATCATTTGTGTATTTACCCATTTTAGCTCAAGTTTCAACGAGAGTTGCTGCATTAGTTACTTTCAAAGGTATATTTAGTCAAAGTTAAAATATTTACTACTTAATTTATACTTCAGAGACAGGTGTGGAAGGTAATCGATTTTGTTTGCCTGGGCAACTTGGTGACATCCTGTCTCAAAATAAAATCTTAACAAAGAGCTAGGGATGTAGCTCGTTGATAGGGTGTTTGCCTGGCATGACCAAGTCCAATCTCAGTTCAATAAAAAAATTTTTTTAAAACAACTCTTCTTTTTTTTTGGTTTTTTTTTTAATAAATAGCACTCTCAGACTAATCAAACCATTTTTAGAAAGAGAATTCATTTCATACAGATTTGAAATTTCAAATTATCTTCCCCTCAGGTACAGAATTTGTTTCAGATAAAACTACCACTTTTGGCTTTAGTTTTCAAGGTTTCATGATATCTGTATCCTATTTTATTCTTCCAAAATTTAAGTGAATACTATCTTTTCATTATGATCTAAATTCTCTTTTAATTTTTAATATCTTGACTGATTAAATTCCTTATAACGTAGGTAATTGTGACTCTACTGATACTAATTTTAGGAGTTTTTAGCTAAGAATGCTCATTGTAACAATGTCCTTACTATTTAAACTAATTAGTATTCAGGGGCTGACAATGCAGTCCTGTAATTCCAGCTAGGAGTCTGGGAGGCTGAGGCAAGAAGATTGCATTCGAGCCCCGCCTGGGTAATTTAGCAACTTAATAAGACCCTATCACAAAATAAAAAATAAAAAATGAGCTGAGTATGTAGCTAACTGTGAAGGCCCTGGGCTCCAACTTGAGTAACACAAACAAATAAATAAGAAAATATATGACGTACAACTAGTATTTTCCAACCAACTAGAGGTAATGTTTTAGATTTGGTCATGATCAATAAATAGCTTCCTATTTGCTTTAAGAAGAAAAACACATTTTTTTTCAGTTTAAAAAACTCACAACTCTTTAAGAACTGTCTAAATATTAGCATTAAATCCAAATTATAAGTTAGTTTCCCATATAAACCTAAGAAATCTGAAGAAAACTTCCAAACAAAAGACCAATGGGAAGAATCAATGCGGGGAAACAGCGGCAGCCTTTTCTCTTATTATTTCTTAAATATTTTGAGAAATAGCCTGAAGCATTTGGTGACCTGTTGTTTTTAGAAAGGAAGAGGTCATCTGAGTCTCAGGTGCTTGGTTTGTTATTTAAGTCAATTCTAGATGGTGAAACTGGAGTGGGGTAGGGGCAGCGGTGTGGAAATACTCACGTGCTCTGCAACTGAGACAACTGTCTGTGTGTAATATCACTTTTAATGTAAAGAACCACCTTCAACACTAACTTTATCAAACTATTTATTTTTAGAAGTGTGTTCTAGATGATGTCCCGGGCTGGCCACCCACTTGAACACAATTCCATCTGAACATGCAAGGAAGCTGACCCCTCCGTACTTTACCTGACACATCAGGTCCAAGCCTGAGAAAGTGACAGTCCAGCTCCTCCAATTCTGCCCCTACATCTGTGCCTCCGGGCTCCCCGACCCCAGTTGCCATATTTTGTTTTGCCTGGACTAGCCTAATAGATACAGTTATTAACATCTTTGAAGCTTGAAATTCATAAATAAGTTAATTTGTGTCTGTTTCTTCTAGAAAGTTACAGATGATGCACCAGTATTCATAAGCAATTTAGTCACCTAGATTTGTGACTTGTTAGAGGCCATTCAGATAGAATGGCCAGCACCAAGTAGACACCTCCTCATGAACATGGCTCAACTGGCTCTGGATTTCTGCTTCACTTTACAGTTTCATGGAAGCAGAAAAGTGAAATTGGATATCAAAACATGTCCTGAATCAGTAGGCAACCCTAGATTCCATGACCAGATTCTGTCCTCTTCTGCTGCTTTTTCTAAATCTAGTTATGGGAAATTGGAGACTGTATCTCATGGGTCCATGGCCCTGAAGTTGCCACATGAAACTGGAACTGACTGTAACGGGACTTGCATCCTTCTAAATCATAGAAGAGGAGGATTGATTTTTACTGGCACACCAGATTATGTATATTTTTAGTAAACCAACAATTGTCAACAATTGGTTACAGCAGGGACCAGTACACCCCTATGGTTAACAGCCATTGCTCTGTGCGGGTTCATTCTACTGTCTTCCAAGGGTGTTTGTACACATCTTTCCTCTCGCCCTTCATTTCTTTCTCTTTCAAAGCAAGATAACAGAACAGATCCTGAGTGTCCCATGCATTATTGGTTACCTTGATCAAGAATTCCACTAAGGAAGCCATGAGCGAGAAGGCCACCCATGGAAGAGAAATGAAATGCCCCAGATGAAATGGAGTCAGTCTTTCAAGCTGATAAAAAATAAGCAAATGAAAGAAAGCAAAAGAATTGCCCTTCCACAATTGTGTCTAATTTATTCCACATTATAGTGCACATATCCCAAATAGATTAGTAACCATGAAACTATTTAAGCAGGCTGAACAATATATTTTTAAAAATTATATAATGGAGACTATGAAATGTATCTTTTCTGCCTATTCTCTACTCCCCTTGGTAAATGTTTGGTGGTATCTAGATAAAGGGTATATTTACGAGAATGCAGTAGATTATGTTCTTCTTAATAGCTCACATAAATGGGTTACAAAGAAGAGAAACCTAAACACAGGCCTAAGTCAGTAGCACTTCAATGAAATTTCAGTGATAGTTAACTTTTTATAGGGAAAAAACAACATTAAGTACAGTAATTCATAATTACTCAAAGAGCTACACATCTTAAATTGTTTCCCTTTCTCATTAAAGAGTAATTTGTATTAATTGCAAAATAATTTGCTTAATTATGAATAATTATCACATAAAATTTTCTCTACCAAAATAGTCTTATATCAAGTTGTAAATTGCATATTTTTCCCACTTAGCTAATTAATGAGTGTCTTTTCTTATAGGTAATTTCGGGGAAAATGTTTAACCTTTATGTACACAATAGTTTATTTTTTAACATAACATTTCATTGGAGAAATTACAGAAGGAGAAAGAAGAAGGGTGAAGCCTCTGCTAGTCAAAAGGAGGACCTGGAAATGTGGGTTACCCCAAAACAGTTAGTTTATATACTCACTAGCAATAAAAGAAAATCTTCTCTCTTTTCTAACGGCCATGATATTGAAAAATAGAGATCTTTTGCCAATATAATAATTGAAAACAGAATCTCATGCTTTTGCTTTGAATTTCTCTGATTACGAGGCGAAAAATAGTCAACTATTTCCTTTGCATCTGTTTTCATTTGGGGTGTTCACATTCTTCTTGTTGTCACAGAAGAGCTCTTTCCATATTAAGGAAACCCCTTTGTCTTTCATATATAATACTTTTTCTTGCCTCTTAATGTATCAAATATTTTTATACTTTTAATTACTCATAGACTGGCCGTCCTCATCATTCTACTTTAAGAAGCAAGACAATACAAAAATTCCTGTGCAGAAGTGCTTTCTTAAGGTCATTATGCACGCTTTGCTGTTTCCTTTCTGTTATTTAGCCCTATCGCTGTATGACAAGGATTATATTAGGCTTTGGAAGTACGTGGAAAAGGAGATTATGAATTCCACAAAAATTGAGCTTTCCCTTCTAATAGCTCTTTCTGATCAAATATTTTATGTTTTTCAATGAAATATTTTAGCTTTCATGTATAGTACCAATTGAATAGCCATCTAGCATTTTTGAGTGTCCATTTGGAATTAAATCACTTTTTCCATTTTATTTCTATCTGACTATTGATACTATGAAAAATATAGGTTTTTAAATTTGTTTTGGTTTGATTTGTGTGCCTGTCTATGCATTCCTGAAGATTCTCATCTTAGAAGAGAAAAGTGGTGACATGCATATGAATTTGGGGCTCTTCTACTTACTATGTTTGTTATCAACAATATTTGAGAGAAATACTAAATTTCCATTAGAGATTACTGACAATAAGGATTTTTACCCCCAACACTCAAGTTAAAAACCTCTGATACAGGCGTCTCTTATCTTAGTTAGTCTTAGAATTTTTTTTGCTAGGTCCAGTACAATTAGCTACAACCGATGAAAAAATAAACCATCATTTGCTGGAAGACATTTCTCATTCTTTTATTTTGAAGTCTTTTTAAATCCTTTTGTTTAGACAACTGATACTCATACTTCTAGTAGACTGTAATTCAGTCTGAAAGTCATTCATAATTACTGATCCTGAGCCGCCTCAGAGTATCTCTATTCCTTATCTCTTCTTGAAAATTTGACGTCATCCTTTTTGTTTTTGCTTGTGTTGTGTTTTCTTTGCACCACTTTTTCTTTTCATAAGTCTTGGAATTTTAAGTAACAATTTCTAACCCATCTGAATTTTAAAATACACATGAACTTGTATTTTCCCTTCTTGTTACTATCAACTGTAACTTAAATTCTGAAAATAAATGTGTGAAGTTAGGACCACGGGGATAGTATTTATTTCTTTCTATCTAGCGCCCTTATTTACTCCCAAGGACTAGAAGGAGAAAGGTGGGGAGCGGGGTGCGGACCTCACCTGGCATCTCTGGCATTGTGGGACAGACAACACAGAGCAGAACAGATTGTATTTTCTTACATTTCTTTCAGGAAAAAAAAGGAAATTTGGCAACCCCCCAAATGCACTGACATCAGAGTCCTTCCCACTTGATCCCTTGTCCTAATGTTTGATTTGTGGGCTGCACCGCTGTAGCTGCGGCTGACACAACTTCCTGTGCTGCGTCTCTCCCTCCAGGGGCTTGGAGGGTTAGGATCTCTGAAAGGATCTGAGAGTGTTGGGGCCAGGGAAGAATTCTTCCAGTCTCCTTAGAGAAGTGAGAGCCTAATAATTGGCCGGTGTAGCTTCTAGCTCCCAGAGTCAGGCAGAAATATAAAATACGTTTCTATGTTGTTACTGTGTCATCTTTGTTTCCAGAGTGAAAGAACAGACATGTTTCCTCTGCCCAGCTCCATTTGCTTCAGACCTAGAGAATTGCTTTCCAGCTTATAATCATTTTAAGTTTTAGTTTTGGGTACAAGGGATTTTTTTTTTCTTTCACTGTTGTCAATAAATGAATTAGTCAGGAACTTTTAAGCAACTGTCATTTGAAACAGGAGTTCTAGCTGTCATTTCTCTCAATTTTAACTGTTAATCTAAAATCCCATATAACATATGCAATGCTAACATGCACAGGACATGTTTAATGTTTGTTTATCTGCCTAGAGTATATGAAGTCAACTCAGAAAAGCAAAACAATGTATAGTTTGTCTTTCAAGAGAGAAAACATTCACAATGAAACCCCGGTCTTTTCTTGTTTGGAATCTGTTATTTTGGAGGTTGTTTGTTTGTTTGTTTGTTGAGACAGGGTCTCACTCTGTCGTCCAGGCTGGGTCTGTGCTATGTAGCCCAGACTGGCCTAGAACTCACAGCAATCCTCTTGCCTCAGCTTCCTGAGTGCTAGGATTACAGGCATGCACTACCACTTCCAGCTTATGTGTTGCTGGGGAATCAAACTCAGTTACTCAGCCCTTGCTAGGCAAGCGCTTTAACCACTGAGCTATTCCTCCAACCTGAAGCTTATTATTTTGAAAACCTCTGCAGAGCAGAAAATTTTTTCTATTGTCTTGAATTTCATGAACTATGATTTCTCATCTGATTAATCAAGTGGATATTCCCAGAATGCTTGATACTAGATCTCAGGAAATATTCAAACAGTCTCATGAGTCAGATGTTGTAATTCAGCACAACTATGCCACCAGGGATTTCAGTTCAGAATCTCACATGAGAGATTCAGTAGGCTGTTTTTCAATGGTGTATGATCTAGGCCAAATATTTTATCATTCAATGAAATGCTCGCATACAGAATGTGGTGGTGTCATATGTTGTAGGCATATGGTCTCCTGCTGACTTGGAACCCAAAATCCATCCTTTGTCACCTTTTCTCAGCTGGTTGCACTGGCCCCTCAAAAGCAAGCCTAAAAATGTCAGATGGTCCTTTGCAGCTAGGTGGAGCCACGTGACCCCAGCCTCAAATGTGGGTGTGATGGAAAGTCTGTTATGAGGCTTCTAGGAAGTCTTTCTTTCCTAGAAGAGCAGTAGAGATAGAGAAGCCCAGAGAGACACACAGAGCGAAAGAAGCTCCAACCCCACCTGGCAGAACAAGGAGGCAAAGATTCCAATTCTTTCCTCCTGTTTCTAGATATTGATGTGAAAGGAAGTGACATTTGATGTTGCTGTGGGCATTTTGTGACAAAAGTGTTTTCCTGGCAAATCAGGAAAGCTGGATTGGAAAGACAGTATAAGGAGAAAACGGGCGATCCCCATTCTGAGGGTCACGGCCAATACTCCTGTAACAAGAGAGATTCACAAGACAAAAGCATAACAAATTTGTTTGATCATAGTTTTATGTGACATGGAGACTGTCAGAATGAAGACCCCAAGTCTGAGGGGAAAGTGTCTATCGTACGCTCAGATTCGATGAAGCAGGGGCAGCCACGTGGAAATGGGTTTGGATCCCAACAGTAAGAGACTGAGTGGGAGGGCTAGCGAGGCCTCTCCGCTCAGAGCCTCATTCCAAGTCTGTCATTCTTTCCTTCCATGCCTAGGGAAGGACCCCTTGAAAACAAGGGTCTTATGACCTATTATCAGACAAGGGTAGGGCAGACAATTCCTTGCGGCCTTTGCCAAGCATCAGGCGTATCCAACCTGCTGCCTGCTATTCTCTGTCCTTTTTTCTTTCTTTCTTTTTTTTTAATGTTATAGTAAAAAATAAAATCTTAAAGGAAGTTTTAGTACTTGTATTTGTACATTAAGTGTATTGTGTACCTTATATGTGACCCAAGACAGTTCCTTTTCAGACAGGAAAAAAAAAATGACAAAAAACTACAGGCAGCTTGTTGGATACACATGGCCTAGATAGAAAGTCAAGGAGAAAGATTAGACCAATAACTCTAACTTTTATGACTCGCTTTGGGGAAAGGAGTCCTAGTTTACGTAAGCTGCTTTGGAGAAGAGGAATTCCAGTTTCTATGACTGACTTCTGAAGAAAATCAGAAGCCAGAGACAGGAGAACAGGCGAAGGTCAGAGAGTCTTAGGTGTGAAGATGCGTCTGGGGCCTTCCCGGTCCTCAGTTCACAGCACTCCCAGGCCAAGGTGCCGTACCCTGGTGCTTGGCTACCTGCACCCACCGGGAGAAAAGAACTGCACCTTTGACTTGCTGAACCACTGGAACAACCCTGGAACTACCTATGTCCAGAACTCGCGAGTAGTGGTCGCCTCTGGTTGATAGTATCCTGTTCTTTTCTACTTCTGGATACAGAATGTCAACTTTCCACCACCAAAGTATAACTGCGTGGCTTACTTTGCTGAAGGCAGTACATGTGTGTGCCAAGGTGCGTTTGATCCTGCTCTTCTCCGGTAGTGGTAGTTGCGGGAGCATGGATGTTTCTAGAGTTGCTGCATGATCTAAACAGCCTGGGATAAAGGGCCAATGCCCAGAACAGCTGCTGAGAAGAGGTGCCTGAACCTTCAGCTCACTTTCACAAAAGAAAAAGAAAATTCTGCTGTGTTAAGCTACCAGTGGTGTTACCACTGCATGATGTAGCCCACCACTCCCAAGTCTACTTCCAGTCATTCAGCTACCTTTAGTTTCTACATTCCTACTTGTATCTGAAAGCATCCAAATTGATGCAGCATATGAATCAGTTTGACATGCAAACAATTGTTTCTGTAAAACGAGAGCTGTGTCCATAATAAAATGAGTATCTATCTCCTGGAGGCCTACCCAGCCTCCAGCCTCCTTTGAGACACAACACCCCAGCTTTCCTTAATCTTTATCCATCCATCCAAGGCTATAGGGTTGAAAAATGTTCCTGGTTTCCTTACCTTTTGGGTGAAATAACTGCTTTTAAAAATGTCCTTTATTGGTGTCTCTGCCATCCCTGCCTTCCTCAACCCAACTCTTTCTGACATTTCTTGGAAACTTCTCCCAAATGTACCATTTGCTCTTAAATCCTCAACTTGGTTTTTGTTGTGGGAGAACCCACTGTGTGATGACATCGTCCCCAACTACAGCCAACCTTACTGGGACTGTCAGTCAAGGCACTCTACTTACTCTGTCTTTGGTATTTAGATCTTAAACAGAATAACACCAAGACTATCTTCAGAAGTTTTTCAAAGGATCTGCTCATAAGTTCCTTCCTTGTGGATTTCTATAACTTTTCTGACACCTGCTTTCTGAGCCAGATTCTTACTCACACCCTCCCCTACTCTGTAAGTTGACCCCATATCCTTTCAGCGAATTCATTTTAGAATGAGATAGCTAGAATTGCTTTCTGTGACTTGGAATAAAAGAAACCAATGAATACAGATGATATATTAGGTCTCTTTCAGCTACAAAGACTTTGTGACAAAAATGAATTTATTATAAAAACTCTAAGAGCTCTAACTGCTATATATTTATTATTCATAAAATCAACCCTTCAGACATCATTTTAAAAAGCTAACATTGTCATATATTTTTGTTTTATACTTTAGTGACCTATAACTGGTGAAACTGGCTTCATAACATTTCAACAACCCAATGCTCAAAACAATTACTGATCTAGAAGACCCAAATAACTTGCTAGTAATGAGACAGGCTCACTGTGGCTACCTTTATCGTTGTTTGGGGGAAAACTTTTGTATTTGTGCAGTACTGGGAGTTGAGCCTAGGGAACACTGAACCCAGCTCTCCTTTTCAGACAGGGTATTTCTAAGTTGCCTAGGCTTGCCTTAAACCTCCTGCCTCAATCTCCTCCTTATCTGAGTTTAAAAGTGCCCTTCATCTTACTCTGTTGCTGTGACAGCTTTAGTTTGTTTTTACCTGGGTTGTTATTTAGTTTCCATTATCCGGGATAGTAGCTTTAATCAAACATTTTAGGAGCAAAACAATCTACAGAGATTTCTAGGTAAAAAAAAATTGTAATGTTATAATAGTAGAGAAACTTGTTTATTTATAATTTTATATACCTGAACATGAGAAATCATAGAGCAAAGCTATTTAAATGAGATATAAACAAAGGCTTCTATACCCCAGTCTAGGACAATTTGAACAACAAAATAAATACAATAAAAAATCATAACCCAGAAAATAAAAATTTATTCACAAGTTCATACTAAATAAATAAGCAAATAAGAAAGTAGAGTTCCAAATAGCAAACGTCACCATTTTGCAAATCTTGGGTAATTTCAAAAGGAAAAGTTCAAAAACAAAAGGTAAGTTTAAAGCATTATTAAAAGCAAATCCCACAGATCAGTTGCAGTGGTGCATGCTCCTTGCCTCGGCCACTGGAACATCTGAGACAGGAGGACTGAGTTCAAAGCCAAGTTGGGCCACATAGCAATCCTGTAGCCAAAAAGAAACCTTGATTTTTAAAAAAAAAATGAGCTGTAAAATGTTGTTCTGAAGCTGTAACTGCAAGCAGTGAGTACCCCAAGGGAGTGAACGTGGAAAATATTCAGAATATCGATCAGGCTTCGGAAATCATACTGTGTGCAGGGCAAGCTGTGATTTCACCGGGAAAAACAAAAGAGAAATAAGAAGCTGGAGGTAAAAAGAAAACATAAACACAAAACATCAAGAACAACAGAAAATGGCCACTTAGTGAATTCCAAGTAAAGAAATAGTTTGAAGAAGAGGTTGGAGGTATTTTACGGAACGATGGAGACAGGGAACAGATTCTGATACGTACTGATTTCCTTCCTCTCTTCATTTCTGAAAATAAACTATAAGCGTGCATTTCTCTATAGATGAATATAAAAATAAGTATTTTATTTATTCTAATAAGTAGTTGCCTATTCCTTATAAATAGGAATTTCTCTCTGTCTCTACCAGTAGAAAAGAATGCATAAAAGAAATCAGAAATATGCCTGAAAAGTCAGTGGAAAAAAATTGAAGTGATACTCTGAAGAGAAAGAATCTGGGTACGCATGCGTCTTGGTTACTTTTTCCTCACTTTGGGAGAAAAGATTGATTTTGGCTCACAGTCAGAAGGCACACGACCCTCCAGGTCAAGCCCAAGCATCCGCCCCGTCCGGCCAGGCCCCACCTCCCAACGCTACCATAGGCACCTGAGGCTTTCGGGGGACACTTCAGATCCAAGCCGTGACAGCACGTATAGTCCCAGCTGTGTGGGAGGCTGAGCCCGGAGGACTCTTCAGTAGGAAGAAATGATCAGCCAGGTTGTTTCGCAATAACGAAACGGAAAGCTGACATATAGCACGCTATAAAATAATAGCAAGAGAGGAAGGACGGAGCTACCACACACCGTCCGGGTCTGTCCCAGAGACCTGCCCGTTCTGGGTCAAACCCCAGGGATCCAGCCCTTCTGAGAAGCACACGGTTCCACAGGTTTCCGCAGGCCTTACTTGTTAAAGATGAACCTGACAAATGCATGATTCACTAGGCTGGACGCAAGGCAAGCGCCACCCCAACTCCAGCCATCTCCCTTGCTTCCCAGCCAGGGCAGCCCCTGTCAGTCCATCCTGCACTCAGTAAATACACTGGAACGGCCACTGACCGGAGCTGCTCCCCTCCCAGATGTGACGGAGAGCTCGCCACACCTGAACCCTTGCCAGGGAGGACCCACGGGGTCAATTGGAAAGCGGGGAAAGGGGAATGGAAGCAGTAATGAGAGACAGGAGACGGAGAGGGGTCAGCAAACAAACTGCAGTCACCTCTTCCCCTGAGGACTGCTCTAACGTGGCAGAGGTTTTATTCAGCCTGCCCGGAAACGTCCCACAAGACTCGCAACAAGCTGGCTGTGTTGTGAGGTCGGCCAAGCTGGCTAAGGCCCCACCTTGATTCTCTCTTCTCTTTCCCCTTTGTCCTTGCTTCCCTCAGACTGCACCTCAATAAAACCTTAGCACGAACATGGTCTCTTTAAACCATCTTCAAGAAACCCAGGCTGAGAGAAGGGTACCAGAATGGGCAACAACACCTGCTGGCGTGCTGGGACCTCGGAACTGCTGGTGCTCTCCTCATTTGTAGCTAACTGGGTAGTGGGAGCTTACAATAAACTTTTGGACACGAAATTGCCACTGCAATTGATCAGTATGGAGTTAATGACAAGTATAGGACTTCTCCTGTGCTTGACGACTGATGATGGCATTGAAATTCTTAGCAGGTTGGAGACAGCTAATTGCTATTTTCAGGCATCTTATGAAAGCCAGAAATGGTTAGATGGCTCATGGTGAGACTAGATTATGACTATACCAGACAAGGGACAGAAAAGCACCTGTGGAGTAGAACCTAAGGGTATGGGGCCAGGAAGGAAGAATTAAAGCTGAATAAGAGAGATTTTATTAGAAATGACAACTCATTCATAATTTGAAATCTCATGTGTAGCAAGGATCCCAGGCCCCATATTTTGGTGGGATAGTTCTTTGAAGTTTGGATTGGCAACAGTTCAGTAACCTGAGCTGGAATTTCTGGAGTTTCCTTGGCTGAGTAACAAGGAAGTTATGACAGGGCTCAAGGTGGATTATCGGAGTGAGCACGTGACATGTGAGCCCACCACCTGTGCTTGTTTTCCAGCAGGATCCAGAGGATTTCCCTTCACTGAGAAATACACCAATGATGGGGACACAAATGCTGCCGAGAAACTGGCTGCCACAACTAAAAGTAGTAGAGAACTGATGAAAATAAGGAGATGCTAAACATCTGCTGTGGGTTGGATCTTGAGTGTCCACCGAAAAGCCTCATGCATTCAGAACTGGGTGTTATTGGGAGGCAGAGCTTGGCTGGAAGGGACAGATATCTGTGGTTTGGCCTGCAGGAATTACATGAAGTTGTTGAAAGTGGGGACTGTCTGGGTTTCAGGTGTTTGTTATTGACTTGTAGGTCAGAAAGTGAGGCAGGCGCACCCCAATTGGCAGCTTAAAGTTGGTAGAGGAAGGAAGAAGTAACATTATCACAGCTGCTTCCTGGGCAGGCTCAGGCCTTGCTGGGACTGTAAACTTCATTTTGCTTCTGACTCACTTGGCTCTGTCTGCTGTGGGGTGGAAGCTCTCCAGCCTCTGTCTCTGCCATGCATCTCCCCCACTGCCCACTGCCCGCTGCCCCGTGAATGGACTGTGTGTAAGAGAGACCTTCTGAAATCGGGAACTAAAGAAATCTTTCCTCCCTTATATTATGAAGGCCAGGTGCTTTGTCATATCAACAAATAAGTAACTAAAACAACAGCACAGTGGAAAATTGCGATTTCTAATACCAGATTTATGTCTGATCACAGGCCCAGAGCCCACTGATCAGAAAGGGAACAGTTCCTCACAATTGTACCACAAGCATGGCAAATATTTCTAAAACTCTGTCAAAGTTGCCAGAGTGAGTATGCACTGGACAAAGGGAGCTGTCTAGGCTTCCTGCGGATGGTCAACATGAGGTCACAGGTGACACTAACACTGAGGAACCCAAACCAGCACCATGGCCTCCTGGTTAGAAATGAGGCCCTATGGATACCACACCATAAACCTGTTTGAGCTCATCTATCTTATAATGGAACCAACAGATCTAAGGATCCTGTGGTTATTATTCTTTATTCTTGCCTGAGTGCCTAATGGGGCACACATTTTTAGAAGTTGTCTCTTGGTCTCCTAACCTATGGATTAATGTACATTATGATAGAAAGAACATTGGTTGCCTCTTAAAATGTAATGCAGCCTTCTTCCAAGCCAAGACAGTAAATCAGAACTAATATCATTTCCAAGGAAGAATTTCAGAAATTAACACCAACAGAGACTTAAAAATATTCAGGAACCAAGGCAGGTCATGTCTGTAGTTCCAGCCACTTGGGAGGCTGAGGCAGGAGAATCACTTGAGCTTAAGAGTTTGAGACCAGGCTGGGCAACATAGGAAGACCCTATCTCAAAATAAAAAAGAAAGAAAGAAAGAAAGAAAGAAAGAAAGAAAGAAAGAAAGAAAGAGAGAAAGAAAGAAAAAAGGAAAAGAAAAAGAAAAAGAAAATAAGTAGTATGTGGGAGGGGGCAGATGACAAGAAATGGTGATTTTTGAAGAGTCCCCTGAGTCATTTCATCTATTTGGCCTTTGCAGACAAAAACACAAACACAGAATGTGATAGATATCAGTGGGCTGCTACAACCTCAACCAGGGGTGCCCCAATTATAGCTTCTGTACCAGACTGGAATTTTACTGTAGTAAATAAACCTGGTACTGCGTGTGGCTTTTATTTTGCTTTATTTTATTACTGATTCTCGGTGGGAAAGAAGATGAAAAGTAGCTCACCTTTCTTTACGTTTGCGAGGCCAGCAGTAAACCTCCACTGTTTTGCCCTGGATCTTAATTCTCCTGCTGCATGTAATCATGCATTTGTAGCGATCTCAGTCATCTCCATATTCGCTGTGGTCTGCAGTATACAAGGACATACCCCAAAAGCTAAAGCCTGAAAGCCTGAAGATTATACACAAAATAATGTGCAATTGGAACTACCATCATGGCCCTGGTATTTATAGAAGCTGACATAAGAAGGTGAAGAAGAATAGAAGCAAACTATGTATGGAGGAAGTGATACATTCAAGAAAAAATCCAAGTAGCTCTGAGTAACACACACACACACACACACACAATGTAACTTATTGACCTAGACCTTCAATAACCCACCTTCAAAGCACTGGTTCCACTTTCACACCAATCGTTTTATAGGAAATTCCCAGTAGCCAACTAGAGACGGGAAGATCTTGAAGCCAATTCAAAGACAATACAGCTCCTCTGAAGAGGAACTCTAAAGAACAAACACGGCCACAAGGAGGCTCTTGACAACTGTACTTTCTTGATGTCAACCAGCCTCTTTTCTCGGTCAATCCACTGCTCACTCAAGGGACTCGTGGGGGAAAAAAGGCCATAGTCAAGCTCAGACCCCAAATATAGACTGAAAAGCAGAGGCTCCAGGAGCTAGGATCAACCCTTTTTACTATCCCTCTCAAGGACCCATGTACAATGTGTCCTCTGCCCATACTACCTTCTATTGGCTGGGTTAGAGGTCCCAGCTCCATAAAAACACACGGGAGTGTTTTATTACACTACAAACTACAAGTACTTTGAATTCCTCATGCCAGTAGATAAGTAAAAACACAATCATTGTACTGGCTGGTTTACTTGGCCCTGATTGCCACACGAACTTCAAAGCCATTATTGCTGTGCAATAGGAACAAAAAAAAGCATGTGCACAGATCAGGCCACGGAAGACCCTCTTGATGCTTCTGTCCCTGGTGGAAGCTGTAAACAAGCACTCACAGCGGCTTCTGTCTGACAAGGGAAAACAAGTGCTCATCACTGTTTCAAAATACCTGAGATAAACCAACTTATAAAGAAGAAAGGTTGATTCTTTTTGCTCATTTTTAGAGGTTTCCATCCAAAGTCACTCAGCCTGGTTGTTTTGATTCTGTGGTGAGAGTGGGTGGCAGAGAATGCCTGTTTACCTCATGGTGGCCAGGAAGCAGAGACAGAAAGGAATTTGTCTCCCGGTGACCTAATACCCTCACACTAGGTCCCACCTTTTAAAGGTTCCCATCACTTCCCAGTGGTGCCATGGGCTGGGATCAAGCCTTCAACACATAGAGAACAAGATCCAAGATCAAAGCTATGACAGGGCTCATCTTTGTCAGAGATGAGGGACTGTGTCAGACCACCAGGCTAGCAACCCAGAGCCAGTGCAGTGCTGAGTGAGGGGTGGGAAAGTCAGCAATAACTCCGGACCATTGTCGCAACAAGGAGTACAGTTTGCTTTGCTAATCTTTAAAGGATCAAACTGGGACTTAGGGGAGAAAATACAAAGTAAAGGCATAAACTGATCTCTACGTGAAAAACCTCCCTTTGAGAAAGTAGTGAAATGTCTTATTCTTTTACAGGATCCGAGATGTAAGAGATTGGAAGGAAATCACACTGGTGCACGGTATGAGACCCAGGTAACGTACCGCCCCCTGCCTCTCATCTCCGCCCACTCAACGTCAACGGTTTACATCGCTTCTAACCATGCAGCTGTTCTTACAGCTGCCATGTCCCAGCCAAGGCTGCTTCTGCCACCGCTGCCATTGGCATCACACCCTAAGTCCTCCTGCACAGCCCCCACTGAGGGAGACTAGCACATTGTGGCAAGGGGGCTGCATCTCCCAGTGGCCGCCTGGAGGGGCGCTAGAGCACAACTAGGAAACACAGGAAGCTAATGCTTTCTTTTCCGGTACTGAGGACCTGACCCAGCGCCTTCACTCGGAACTACATCCCAGCCCACTTCGTTTTTACTTCAAGACAAGACTTCATCGAGTACTCAGTTGTCCAGACTGAGCTCAAACTTGTGACTCGGTTGTCCAGACTGGGCTCAAACTTGTGACCCTCTTGCCTCTGCCTCCCTGAGTGAGTGAATACTCTCTGGAGTGGACTTCACCACTGAAAGAGAATAGGTGAAAGTACAAGAGGAGATACGTTTTTCGCCCTTCCTTCCCGAAGGCAGACTGCTCCCACACGCAGTCTTTCACATGGCTTCTCTGGGGATGTCCCATAAGTCTAAGCAGCCAGCTAGTTGGGTTGTAAAGCTGTGGCCACCTCAGTAACTTCTTCCTTACCTTTGCTCTTTTTCTTATCTGCCTCAATCTTCTTTTCTCTCATTCTTTCTTCCCAGGAATGCTGCAACCCTGCCCTCAGTAATATGTTAGCATGTTAGACTTTGTTGTGGTACTTTTCTAACGGTCCGGGACTAAGATGTTAGCTATTTTGCTTTGTTTTTAAAGAGTGACTCATGGAATACACACACACACACACACACACACACACACACACACACACACATTTCAACATAATTTTTTCTTTTCTATATTTTCGCCTACCATATGCACTATCTTTCTAATTATTTGGACACTTGGAACAAAACCAGTGTATTATATCTTAGCACCTCTACTTGCTGGTGGTTCCATAAGGAGAAATCCTTATGGTCATAAGCTCATCACCCAGATGAGTAATTTGTCTAGAGCAGATGCTAAGTTGCTTGTTGTTGTCCTGAATTATTTATTCAAGCGTTCAGAAAAGGCAATGGCAATGGTATGCAGAGGAAAGGGGACTAATGTAGGAGTTGGAATAATCTTGCATAACCATCCTTCTACCTCCTTCCAATGACCCTGACAAACCACACGCTCACTGAGACCTATCTCAGAATCTATGAAATGGAGATAACATCATCTCCTTGGAAGACCGTTGTAAACACCAAACACAGTGCATGAAAGTCCCTTTCCATTTCAGAACACGATACAAATACCAGGTACAATTGCTCATAGGAAATGATTCAGTGTACACTTCCTTAAAAGGCAGAGAAATGAATGGTCTAGACAGCAGGGACATAAGAGAATCAGAGAAAAATGTGAAAAGATAAACTGAGTCATCACCACATAAAACTAGTGAGAATAAGACCCCATATTTCTTTCACCTTCCGGGCATACAACAGAGACATTAGGAGTATTGTATTCGCCTACCTTGTTCCTACATTTTTGTTGGGGCCCTCAGGGCCCGAGAGCCTCAGCACTGCAGACCTTGGCCACGGTTCCTTTCCACAAAGAAGCATTTCCTGTCTGGAATTTAAGTCAGGTGTTGTTCTGCTTGAAATTTGGTTCAGGTGTTGAACCACGGGACTGTTCTAAAGAGGAGGTCCCGGGGTGGGGTGATGGGTCTGGAGAGTTTGTTAGCCTATTAGATTGCTTGTACGCTAACGTGTAGCCTATTAGATTGATTGTATGTTAATGTGGGTATGGAAGGGTATTTAAGCTTGGGCTTTGCGGAATAAAGGGAGTCCAGTCGAGTCAAGTTGGAGTCGAGTGGAGTCGAGTCGACGTTCCACGATCGAGAGAGTCCGTGTGGTGTCTTTGCCGGTCGAAGACGCCACAATTTTTTATTCATCAATTTATGCAGCAATGCTGAGTATGTTCCAGGTATAAGTTAGGAAAAGGGCGCATGCATGGCGGCCGCACAGAGAACTCGAGGTTGACTGGAGCAGGCAGACAGGAATGAATCGATACAGTGGGCGGAAATTGGCGTTTCCCAGATGCACTGTAAGCCCCCAGTCGGGACTGGAGAGTTCTTGATGATTTGGAAAAGGGGTGAGGATGACCAGAGAAAGGGCCCTGGAGAAAGGAGTCTTCAAGGATGCATCTTGGAGGAATACAGTGAGCAAACGAGGGAAGGGCAACCCAAGACAGGGGAGTTCCAGATCGGAACAGACAAGGGCACCGACGAGTAGCTTGATCGGACTGACGGTAAGAAGCTTTGCCTCTGTCCACTGTGGATGCTGCTGCCGCTGCAGGCACCTCGTGCAGACATACGGCCCTGCTCCACCCTGGAGCAGCAGCCTCTAAGGAAGGAGTCAAATCAGAAAACTTCACAAGCCCACAGAGCTCACTCAAGTCAGGCTCTTCAGAGACCAGCAGACTCCAGCTCTCATAATAAAAACATCAGAAAGCCTGTTAATATCTTGATTGAGGCCTCACTTGTGAGATTTCCTTGGGCTGGAGAGAGTCCCTTATTCATCCTTCAAGCAAGTGAAATCCTACTGAGTCTAATCTGAGCATCAAACACTTTTATTAAAATATAAGCTTTATTGCCTCCTTTTGCTTACGAGATAATCCCAAGTGGTTATCATAAAATTGCTTTCCATTATTTTCCTAGGCCCTATCACTAGAAGAGTACAGCTCATATGGGTGGGTGACAGAGGGCTGGCCTGATGACACGCCATTTGGCCCTGACCATTTTGACCACATGACTTTGAGGCAGAGTTGACTTAGAAATATAGACTGGATATAAACAAACATAAAAGCCCTGGAGATCACAACAAGCAAATCATAAAAAGAAGCCGAGTTCTATTCTTTTGCAATTTAATTTCAATACATTTACATTATGACACTCTGTTTTCTAATAAGAATACTTTGAAAACAAACCAAGGTCTTAGAACCTTAGCAATTCAGAGACTCTGGGAAGACAGAATTCTCCGGCTCACTGAAGGTGTGGAAATGGATCTTTTTCCTTTCCACCCTGACATTCCTGTCCCCAACTAACATCCCACTGGCTGGCCAAAAAGAAGATGAGCTCCGAACTGAAGGGAAAGCTCTGAGTTGAGAACCAAGGGAACCTGGGATGCTTATTCCCCTCCCCCTCCACAAAGCTTCAGATGTTCTCATTTGCCACACACTGTCCCCCAGACAAACCCCAACAGGGGTTCCCAACCTTCATCACAATCACTGCCACCAGAGCCAGTGGGCAAGGATTATTTTAAAACTTGCAATATCAAAGAAACACTGCATTTGATCTCAAGTCACTTTACAAATACGCTCTTTGAAACACAATGAATACACTGAGATAGAGTGCTCCTTAAAACAGTCCTCTGTAGGGAAGTTCTCGCTCCTGCAAAGACACAGAAAGGAAAACTAAGCCCTCGTGCCTTGTCTCTCGTTCAACTGTCATCCTATGAACTGCAGTTCAGTTGGTAAAAACGGAAACAAAAAACAAACAAAAACCACATGTTTAAAAATCTGCTTTAATTGTATTTTCATGAATTCCAAGAACACGTTGCAGTTAATGTTACAAAAAAGCAAAGAGTAATATCTGAACATGCAATAAAAAATGGATTCACAATTAAAATAATGTATGTCAGTACTAAAATATAGTTACTTCATTTCCTGAAGGGAAAAGGTTTCAGCTAATTATTATCTATTCACTTGGATTTTATTATGAGAAAATATTTTTTCCTTGAAAGCTTTTGGGGAAGTTTTTATTGTGCGCTACTACTACTTTTAGTCTGATGGAAGTCTCTCCTTTGAAACCATTATTTGCAAATCTATAACTTATCAGAAAATTCAAAAATATGACAATTAGCTTGGCAACTGGGTTCTTGTTACATACAAAGCTATTAACAAAAATATGTAACAACTTTGCCCTTATTTACATAAGCGTGCTTTCTTCTTCACTGTCTGGTCTAAAAAAAGGGCATGAAGACTGGGGAGCAGTTGTCTTCCTTTGAACTCTCACTCTGGGTGGGGGAAGGAAATCATAATACACAAGGTAAGTATTTTAAACTTCTTTTAACTGAATTAGAAAAATGCATCTAGGCTTCTCAATATAGAAGGAACATAATAATGGCATCAAACACAGAATTCATCCCTTTGTTGTTTGAAAAGTCCCTTAATGAACTCAACAAAGAATAAAAATGACAACATTTGTGACAAGGCCTGAGGACACAGTAAAGAGCATCTTCGGGAAAGCGTAGTGACGGAGTAACTCAAGCTGCTGAGAAGTTTCACGTCTAGGACACGCACACAGTTCAAACCCACACAGGGTGTAACACCTCAGAGGGTAAAGGTCATGGGATGCATACACAAATTCATTAGCAGGAAAAACAAATGGAGACCAAAACACAAGTTTAAAATACATTTGAAAATTATTTCTTAGCCAAGGATCTTAGTTACTGACAACTGAAAATTCTAACACACTAGAACACTTTGTAAACATTGAAAATGCAGCTTTATATAATTCACAGTCTCAAAAGAAAATATATTTCTGGTTTATCATCACTGCTTGACTCAGTCTGCAAAACCGAATTATCGGAGCAAAACTGGTCGACGTAGCCGTAGCGCAGAGCCGTGCATGCCCCCTCCGGGATGCCGCGGCCTTCAAGGCCTCCCCCCTTCGAGGTCCTCAGGTAGCTCGCGATGTAAGAGCCCGTGGAGTGGCGGTTCACAGCCGGAGCCGGTGCTGAGGATTTGCTTCTAAGAACGACTCCTCCACCACTGCTGGAGTTCACAACTTTCTGCTTGCTGGCTTCTTGCTTCTCCTTGGCACGACTGGCAATGTTGCGGACCCTGCTCTGACTTCTGGATGACAGCTTTCTGACCAGTGCCCTGGGAAACTGACTGACATCCTGCTTGGAATACAGTCCTTGGCAGCCTTCTTCCTGGTCGAAGGACACCAGTTTCCGAAGCTGCTCGGTGAGGGCATCTAGGGGCTCCAAGGACTTCGACTGCACAGTCACACTCTTCTTGTCTCTCCTGCCAGTAGTAACAAAACTCCTACTAATACACTGGTACTTGCTCTCAAAATTGCAGGCAATGTCCTCTGATGTCAAGTCCCCCAGGCTTTTGGATTTGCAAGGACTGGCCAGGTCCGAAGCAGGCAGGGGGGGCCGCGTGGACCGCCTGGGTGCAGAGACATGCACATATTGAGCACTGGCCTGTGGCAGCTCACAGATTTGGTTCATTTTTGCATCTGAATTTGAGAAACGGTTATGTACAAAGCCAGCACCCTGGTGATAGGTCAGACAAGAAATACTCTGATTTTTGACGCTGTGAATGGCGGTGAGTATTTCAGGTACGGAAGGGTGGGGAGTCTCGGTAGAGTAGCCATTTCTCAAACCTCTTTCCAAGTGTTCCATCACGTCTTGGCTGAACTTGAGTTTTAATGGAGAAGCAGGTTGACTTGTGTCCTCTATCCTACATTTACAAGGCGTCAGAGAGAGATTTTCTGACTCTCCATCCATTTCCACAAGGCTGCTCTCTCCAGAATTTATGCAAAGACTGGGGTCAGCCATTCCATCGTCTAGGGTCAAGTCGGAGGCAGCAGCGGGTCTGGGGCTCCCTAGTACTTCCCAGTCATCTCCACTGCAGGGACTTCTTGGTAACCAGCCATGAGGAGCATCAGGAGACCCAGGCCGGTGGCCATCTGTGGCCGTCGTCTTGGTCTTTCCAGAGAGCTCGTCATCGGGTTTGATTTTGGAGACGGGAGCGCCAGGTGCGGCAGTGCACGGTGCAAACTTGGCGGTGTCAGGACTCAAAACTGCAATCAGCTCAGGCGATGAACACAAGAAGGAAGCCCTGGGTTTTCCTATGGAAAAACCAGGCTGGGAGGGGGTTCTCAGGCCCGGCGTAGGTAAGGGAGAAGGGCCTGTCGTCACACTAGTGCCGCGAAGGTGAGGAGCCACCGCGAGGTTAGGCTGAGTGCTGCTCTCATCAAACTGGCCAATCAGCGCTGAGATGGAGCTGCCGGGCTCATTCTCATTTGTTAAAGTAACATTGTCAACAAGGTGGGAAATCTCAGCGTCCTGAAGAATGGCAGTTGAATGTAAGTCAGGTGTGTCACAGCAGAGCACGGAGACATCTGACAGAGAAAAGGAAGTTGCAGCTCTGCCCTTGCCCCGGTCACCTTCCACATTCATCTCCAGAGTGCTCTGAGAAAGAACGCTTTCCGACGGCGCACTCTTCCCTACCCCTGCGCCCTTGGCGTTCTCCCTTCCCCTGGTTTTCCCACCATGAGGACCTGGTGCCGGGTTAGCTGCAGGATCAAGAGCCGAATGCTGCCGTGGGGACGGGACCTTGCTGAGGCAGTGGTTCTCTCGGCAGTCACTCGTCACACCTGATTTCGTTCTGCCACCCTTAGGACCAGGCGCTCGTAAGCTTTCTTCTGTGGTTGCATCCTGGGTGGCAGAAACGGTAGGGTCTCCTTGGCCCTCATCTTTGTGGACTCCGCTGGAGGAGGAGGAGGAAGATAACTTTTGGTTGAAATTTGGAAAGTCTGGGTCTTTTGTACTTGCCTTCCCTTTTCTTCTGCCATCCTCGCCTTCTGCTAAATAAAACAAACAACATTTAAGGAGACATGCAACACTTCGGGCTGGCTCTGCAAACACTCATGTTTGTCTTGAGACACACAAATGGAGAATGTAAGTCTGTTACACTGTGACAGAGTATAATTATGGATTGCGTAGGTTTGCAACGAAGTGTCTGTGTGATGAATAAATGGTAAAATATATTTATAGGAATTTCACTGAAGCTTCCTTTTAGATGTCTATTACATCAGCTAAGGATGTAATATTCATTGTCCAAAAAATGTCAATGAGTTACCATACTTTTACAGTGAAGATTACCTTAAGTTGTTTCCTATTCAGATTTGTACTACACAGAAGCGTGGCAACAAAGACAGAACAAGACAGCTCTGTTAAACGAAGCAAGATACTAGAAGCTTGCAAAGTTATACATCTATTAGTAGAAATATTACAAGGAATATTTTAAAAACATTTTAGCAAAAGATTTAATTTAACCAATTAATTTCTAAAACAACTGGGAGGTGCAATAAATGCATTAAAGTATAAGTATCTGTTGACTTTAAAATATAAAAATAATTGGTCATCAGTTCTATGTCACTGCTAATAACTAATATTTTGCTCATCATATTTTTGTTGTTAGTATGTAAATCCATCTAAAAGTGGCAGTATGCTGTCAGGTACAAAAGGAGAACTACAAAAACACACAATTTACAATAATTTGGAGCAGCTCATCACTGTTGATACTGCACTAGGCTAAAACTGAGCCCTGAATTATTTTTAATCATATATTTTACAGTTATAATACATATGAAAAATGAATTCAACTTCTGAGTAAATTAAGTTTTGCCAGCTAACACAAATTACCACAAAAAATAGAACCTAAAAAATGATAAGGAAAATAAAGATTTTACAACTTCTCTGCTCATAAATAGCCAGTATAGCTTTTGCAGAAGAACAGAATAATGTCTATAATTTTGGGGCTTTTTTCACTTAATATTTTTCTGCAGTACAACTTGAATTGTTGTATCATTATGAACTGTTCTATAGTTAACATAAGTGTAACATACATGACTGATTCACATGACTTTTCTAAAGACAGGAAAGAAGCATTACCTCAAAATTGTTTTCTTACTCATCTTAATATCATTAACTATAACATCAGAAGAATTAGTTACTACTAACTGCTATTGAACATAGCTTTATTTTCTCCAAAGATGGGATAAATTTTTAAGCATATATTTCATCTTTTCTCTGATACTGCTCTTGGCAATTATTCCAACTATTGAATTCACTTTTCTTCTTTCAAATAAACCATCCTGGAGCTGATTTTTATCCCCAGAATAGCTCATAACAAAAATCAACACAAGCAAAATGGCATTTGTGGAAAAATGGATCATTTAACTTAAATTTTTTGATAAAAGAATAAGTTTGCTAAAGAAATCAGACATCACATTCTATTTGTCTGAGACAATTCTGCTTTAATGAAAAACATTTGTTTCAGAGATGTTAAATGAATACAAATTTGGTATTTAAATTAAATAACAGGACAAAGGAGTCCTTGACAAAAGTCCAGTGCTCTCTCTTGTCACCTTGAAAGGCACTTGTTCCTCTTTATTGAGTTGCTGAAATGAGTCTGCAGTATATGCAAATGAAGGAAAACGATGGCAGGACATGGTCCCCATGCTGAGGAGCTTAGAACCAGGCAGAACCCGTACATGTGCTTCCTCCCCTGACAACACACCCAGAGACCAGGGAAGAGAGATCCAAGGAAAACACGCCTCAGTCACGGCTTGCGGAAGTAAAGATGTCAGAAGTGAAGGAGGCAGTTTGCTCTTAGCAACTAGATGTTTTTCTCCATGAACACTCCCAACCATGGAAATGCGTCATATGGTGGGAAAAGTAAGACAATTATGTTCAACCTGAGAGTGAAATCAGTGTAATTTTATTCGACCTTAGAACAACTGGTAAGTAAGGTACCGTTTGAGAAATCCATGTTTGGTCTCACATCTCCCAGGTTTCACTTCCCTCTGTTCTACCTCACAGGCCCACGTGCTCCACCCATCACACCCAATGGCTGATGGCTCCTTTCATGCCTCACCAGCAACATCAATGACAATGTTATTTTAAGGCTCTAGGTGACAAGGAAGTAGTGTTCTTTTGTTTGTGGGGGTGGGGGGGGGGGAGGTTGCCTCTTTTCTTAAGTTTGCAATGATCTGGTTTAACAGATAGCAAAAATTATTTACTTTTCAGCACATTTTACTTTACTGCAGAATGTCAACCACATCTAACAGAAATGAAGGACCAGATTAAGGAAATATAAAGCATCTCACCCAGAGAGGTTTCCTTTCCTTCGGCGTCTTTTGCTGTTTCAGAGACGGGCAGTGACAAAGCCCCCAGAAGACTTTTGTCAACAGGCATAGAGACAGGGCGCACTTGCAAACTCCGCGTGGTCCTCCTCAGGATGCCATCTTGATCCCGGCTGGCCTCAGACACAGAATCCTTTATTTCCACCATCTCCTGGAAGCCCATTTTGCTCTTTTTTCTGCCTTTGGCTGGAGCACTGGCTGTGCGGCGCAGAATTCTGTCTCCAATGGATCGTTTCCGAATATAATGGGAATTGTTGTTTTCTGAAGAATTGTGCCTGGGATTTTTATTGAACAGTCCCTTTAGACCTTGAAGTTGTCTGCTCTAAAGATACAAAGAATCAACCACAAATTAATGAAATGTCCTCATGCCAACAACTTGCTTTTGAAATGAGAGCTCCACGAACACGAATACAAAATGAAATTTTACAGCCATTGAAGTATGTTCAAACCAAGAACACAGCAGCTCACAGCATGTCTGCACAGCACCATGCACATCTCGTCCACCTTATTGTGTGAGGAGGGCAGCCTCTGTCCTCATGATCAACCTTGCCCAGATGTTTCCTACCCGGAGAGGTCAGGCGGCAGGAAAAGTTCTCACAGTTAGCAGACTAACAAACTTCAGCCAACTTTAAGCAACAGACATGTGTTTCAAAGTGGAAAGCAGAAGAGAAATGAAGATATACTCAAAAGCATGCGCTGTAACCATATAAAAAGAAATACGCCAGCAAGAACAAAGCACCATGCTGAGAAACTACCTTTGTAGCTCCTAGAAAGTGCAAAATAGTATAACTTGGGTTGAGGATTAAAGGGCTCCACTGCAAGGGAAAAACAAAACACATGATACAGTTTGGGCTCATTTGAGAAGGCGGTACCAGTAAACAAAATTTTTAAAAAGCATACACTTCTATAAATCCTTTCTCTCGGTTTGGATGATTTTTTTGTATAATGTTCACTCACTGTTCAACTCAATCCCATCATACTGTGGGACATGCACCCCAACCTGAATACATTCTGAAAATAATAAATAGCTTGACATCAACATGGACATTTGTTTGAGAAAGAGAACAAAATACATTTTATATTATGAAAAATAATTCTATAATATATACATATTTCAGTTTATCTGTCTCAAGTTTTGAACAAATTCTAAATTTTATTTACCGCAACCACGTTAAATACTCTAGGTAGTATATAGCTAACTTGGAGCTACTAGAATCTAAAAATCATCTTTAAATTATTTATATTTGTGTTGATTTGGGCCAGTAGAAAGATCCCAACAAGTAGAGTACGCAGAAACTGAGGAATAAACATAGAAACTCAATAGTACAAAACTTCATTCTTAGAAATAAAAATCATTAACTACCCTCAACTGACTGACATGAGGATAAACATGTACCAGCGAATTCAATCCCCAGCTGGACAGTCATCTCAGTGATATTTATTTTAGCCCACACCACACAGATTTCTAAAAATATTTACTAATGAGGTAAGTCTTTTTTATATCATGTTCATACATGAAGAAGCAAAGGCACCAAGACTGCCTAATATTTCTGCAGAAGAAGCTATGGGCTACACTGACTTTCTGAGAAAGAGCAGCCCGGCATATTCCCAAACCCCATTTGATGCTCTGAAAGGTCTCTCCAAATCGTAGCTAATCTTGCAAACTTGTACCGGTGGCCAAGTCTCCAACTGGGAGGACGAGACAGCTGACAATTTATTTGCAAACCTCGAGTCAATTCTATAACAAAGAAAGCAGCAACATATCTTTGAGGTTCCCCTTTTTCTTTAAGTCCTGTGAGTAGTTTTAAATTCATTTACAATTTTTAGGCTTCTTGTTAATAAATCTGCCAAAAGAGTGAATTCTGCCTAAAGGCAGGTGGAACTATAACACAGTTAGCACAGTTCAAGCATCAAAGTGATGACACACTACATTTCCCATGCCAGCCAACCAGATGTTTTTAAGGATTAAACAAAGGTTCAATATTAACTGTATCTGCATTGTTTTAATTAAATAAATGATTAACTAAGGGTACAAAAGTTTTCTGCATCCTGTTAGCCCAGAGAGGACTTCTGAGGAGGGGGAAGAATGAAAAATTGGCTCATACATGGCCAGGTAGAGTAGACTGGGCTTGCTGGACCACCCTATAGTTTTCCAGTAAAGAACAATTTGTCAAAATACCCATTCCTCTAACACAATTAGTCAGTAACTTTGTTGAGGACCATATTATTATTGTGTGTGGCTATAAGTCCTGTGATCTTTCTCACCTTTCCGAAGATTTCATTGATTGTTATGTGGACAAATATGGATGCTTCCGTCAGTCCTTCCAAATAGACATGCCGGTAGCCTGACAAAAGCAAAGAAATTTGTTCCCTTTTTTAGTTGCTCTTGCATTTGACTCTTCCTTGATACAAAAGAGTTAAGTATCCGACTTGACCATAGTTCTCTATACTTTACAAAGCATATTAACCATCATATTTGTCGTGACATATATTTTACATACCATAAATACCATCTCCTATAAGGTGCAGGTCATATATATTAAATCTTCCACAGAAGAAAGGAATAAAGGAATGGTCAGTCTGGAAAGAGAGTAGCACACACCTACCAGGTACTAAGCTGCTAAAGGTCACAGTCCTTTGTCCAACGAAGTCTCGTCCAATGGGATCATGATCCCAGACAAGGAATCGAACCAAAGCTATGTCTGGCATGTGCACTGTAAATGTCAGGGTTTCTTCCCACACAGGGTTAAATCCTCAGAGAGAGAGAAAAATAAAAATCAGAAAAGCAAAGGGCTTAGCTGTAAATGAATTGGCAGCAATGACTGCAAAGCAGACAGTGAAAGTAGCTTGCAGATGGCCGGCCAAGCCACTTCAAGACGCCTCACTGAAATACAGCCTCGGAATTTACCCCATTGCTAGAAAACAACTGGTAAGAAAATTGCCTGTAAATTAGCACATCAATTCCACTCATCTTTGATGCTCAGTTTAATATTCAGAATGCTTCGATAAGTTCAAAAACTACCTAATAAGGACTGGGGGTGTAGCTCACTGGTAGAGCACTCAGCTAGTATGTGCAAGGGTCTAGGTTTGCTCCCTAGCATCGCATAAAAAACCAACCCTGTAATAAATAGTACAGTAAGAACATTTTTAGCAAAAACAATAAAGAACATTACTCCCAATAGAATTATGCCTGTCATTTTTTTAAAAAAGCTTTTGTAATAATCACCAAACTCTAATTTTATCTCAAGTAAGTTTCAGCATTATTGTACATTTCATCTTATTTAATTCAATCCTATTCAAGTGGCAGGTTAGGGCTTTTTGTGTGTGGTGTTTTTTTTTTTTTTCTAATTAAGGAAAACATATTACTGGCCTTAAAAATATCTAACTTTTAAAATTAAACAAATAACACATGTTTATGTTTTTCAAAAGTTGAATATTTATAACTCATTTCATAGTTTAATGTTCAGGAACTGGAGGAAAGACACAGTGGTTAAGGCTCTTGCCCACAAGATAAGGCCCTGAGTTCGATTCCCCAGCACAACATAAGCTGAGTGTGGCGGTGCATGCCTGGAATCTGAGCACTCAGCACTTGGGATACTGAGGCAGGAGTATTGCCATGAATCTAAGGCCAGCCTGGCCTATGTAGTGAGTTCAGGACCAGCCTGGGCTACAGAGTGAGACCCTGCCTTAAAAAAAATATTAAAACTGATGTTCATAGAAAATAAGCAAGATCACAGAAGCAGAGATAGAATCAAAAAGGACTGCACTATTGATTCCCAGTGGCTTCCCAAAGAAGTAAGAACTTATACTTCAACCCCATACCACCTGGAAAGGAGTATAGAAGGTATATAATTAAGTTCAAATTCTGGTAGGATTCAGATGTGGTTTGTCCCCTAAAAGTTCAAGTTGGAAGCTTGATTCCCCACTGTGGCCATGTTGAGAGATGGTGAGATCTTTAAGAGGCAGGGGCTAGTAGAAGGTCATTAGGTCACTGGAGCTGTTGCCTCTGGTGAAAACTAGTGAGTTCCATGGGATCCTGGTTCTCATGAGAGGGTCGTTGTAAAAGAGAAAGCCTGGGCCCCACCCTACTCTGTCTGGCTTCCTGTTGCTTTGCAATCTCACACACCCATATCTACTATTTAGACTTCTAGTCTCTGAAACTGTGAGCTAAGTAAACCTCTTTTCTGTATAAGACAACAACCTTTAGGATTTGTCATAGCAATGGGAAATACACTAAAACGAATACTACCCAAGTTTCCATAGAGTAGAGGTTATCACCTTTACCTCACTAAGATAAATACTACATGGCAAATACATTTTTTGGTAAAAATCTAAAAATAATTACTGATACAAATTAAATATTCCATGTCTCTTCTTTTTCCTTTGAAAACAAATTTTATTAAATGTCTACATTCATGATGTGTCAATCACTTTACTCTCTAAAAAGTGTCAAGCTAATGAATTATAGGTTAAAATTCACTGAAATGCCCCTCATGAATAAGAGAGATTATGTTTTTGTTGATTTAGCAATGATCTCTCAATTACTTTGTGACTAAGAAAAAATAGTTTATTGAGCATTGGTTGGAAAGTGTAATATAGCAAACTTGCTTTCTTTAAGCATATTATAAGAAATAAGTTTGCTCTGCTCTGGAACTCCAATCCTTGAAGGTCTATGAACCACTAACTTCTCAAATATTTTGATGACTATGATTTAATATTAAAGTGTTACAACTACAGATTGAGGAAAATAGGCATATAATAATGTTTGTAAAATGTATGAACAAATATAATTTTAGATCAGCAAGAAAAAGACACAAGATTTGAGTAATCAAGCTACCATTATATTAAAAGGAGAATGCTGCCCATCTATCACACTTACATATCCAAAAAGCTGACTTGCCAGAGCAGGCTATGCCCCCCTTGGGACTAGAATTGGATGTGGAATGTCCCCCAAAGCCTCAGGTATCTGGACGTTGTGGGATACCTATGGATTCCATGTACACTCAAGACGGGACAGGGTATATCACCGGACCATGACCTGGAATATACTCTATCTCTGCCCTCGCTCACTCAGCTTTCTGTCCACCATGTTGTAAACAGCACCTCCACGACTAGACTCTGCATGTGCTCAAAGTATCATCCATTTTTTTCAAAAGAAAGTATTAGCAAGAGTCTCGAGAGCCTACAATATAAAATCATCAAAATATATCACACATAAACCCTAACTACTTACATTTATTAAAATAATCATATTCTAAATCCAGATGACAGTGATGGATCTTAGGATTTTGTTGCCCTCCTAAATAAAATTTTCTTTCTTTTTCGGTGAAAACTCTATGTCTAGAACATCCTCATTAAAAGCAAACACAGATTATCACCTTACCATTGTCATCCACCACACGAGTTTGATCTTTACAACAATCCACTGGCAATCCAATAATTTCAACTTCAACAAAAGGATCAATGATCTATGTAAATAAAGACACAGTATTATTACAAATGATACACATGTACACAAGTGTTAACTATATTGAGAACACTGACCAAAATGTGCACATTCTAAGAACAACTGATTTTCCAATTACCTACTAAAAGACTGGCACCACATGTAGCAGAAGTTGATAGGTGAGACAGGAAAGGTTTAAAAATATATTGAATTTTTGCTTGTGAATATCTGTTAATTCTACATAAATTTTCCTAAGTGGGCCTATAGTTTCAGCTTAGGCTGCATACTCAACAGAAATGAGAGGCTGCCCAGGCAAAAATGCTGAGTGCAGACACATTCATCACAACCAAACACCAGAAACTACGTCAATGTCTATCATAAGTGAGACAGCTAAGCCGTGGGATATTCACTCAATTAATATTGCCCAATGATTGCAAAAAATACAAACATAACATTAGCAAGCCAGATACAAATGAGTATGTACTGTAAGAGCAAATAAATGGACACAAGGTTTGAGAAGAGACCAAACTGGCCTATTGCAAGAGGGGCTGGCATTGGCTATGGGTGGGTGTTAGATACTGACTGGGAGGGTCGGCAGGAGCCTTCTTGAGGTTCTAGAAAGGCTCTGTCTTAACTCAAGTGGCATAAAAAATGAATCAAGCTATGTTTTGAAATTATAACGTACATATTAAAATATTAAAAGGTTAAGAGATTAAAAGTAAATGTTTAAAAATACAGGAGTTGTTTTGTTTTGCATTACTGTATACTATATCCAGGACCTTTGCACAGAGCTTCATCTGCAGCCTTTTAAGCTGTTTTGTCTTGTTTTGTTTGAGACAGGCTCACCTCCAATTGCCTAAGCTGGGCTCAAACTTGTGATCTTCTTGCCTCAACTTTCCAGAATGCTAGTATTACAGACATGCGCCACCACGTAGAATGATATGAGTTGCTAGTATACCCCACCCCTGCATGCTCATGTCCTCTGGTGTGGATAGAGGTACTACTCTGTGAGTCATCCACAAACTCTCTTTTGTGGTATGAGTTCAGGGTGATGAGTGATAAAGAAATAAAAATGCAAAAAAAAAAAATCACAAGGAACTGATCTAAGAAAGTCCATCATGACTTCTCTTAGGAAGAGAGTTATGAAAGCTGAAAAAAACACATTTTTAGAAACTTGAAAGATGAGGAATAAAAAGCTTAAGAAGGTAATAGCTTCAAAAAATAAAAGCTAGAAATATAATAGAAAAAATTCAGATGATTAAGTGGGTAGACACATCATTTTTTATTTACCAACCAACAAATTTTCTCATTTTCAATGAATTGTTTCATATTATAATTTTTTCCTTTCAGTAGAATTCTGTGATAAAATTGGACTATTTGGTAGCTAATGAATATATTTCCTGAACTAGAAATCCAATCCTGCAGGCGTGGAGAGCAACCTCCTGTTATGAAACTTTGCCCCTACGTTAATTTTCTATTTACCATGCAACTGTCTGTGCTTGGGTTTCCTCATCTGTAAACCCACGTAGCAGCGCCTGCCTTATTACACTATAATCCAGGCACATGGATGGAATCAGATTGTGTCAGTAAGAGCAGAAAGAGACTAGGAAGGTAGCATTTCCAGGCACAGGAAAGCGATCAGATGTGAGCTACAGTCTGGCTAAAGTGTCAGGCAATGTTCTTATGCACAACAAAACTGTCTCTGCACTCCATTTTTATCACAGTCGCATCAGCCATGCTGTGTGAGTTGAACCTCAGACACTCAAGCCTCCAAAATAGATGAACTGTGATTCCCCAATAAATCTGCCAGTATTTGATGAGCTAAGGTTCCACATACAAACACACTCTCCCCTGAGGCACTTCAGATGAAATGTAAACACAATAAAATAAACACATAATTAATAACCCCTTAGCCTGTTAGGGACGTGCAGCTTACCTCGCCTCTGTCTCCAAACATGGAGTCTGGAGGTTTAGGGAGTTGCTGTCCACTGATCACTTTCAGGATGAGCTGCTTTTTGGGGTTGGCAGGAAGTGGATCGCCAGAGAAAGGGTTGAAAGTTCCTAGACCAAGGAAAGCAGAGGATGGTCATATGGGAAGGAAACACACACACAGGTTTAAGCCTGTAAGACAGAGACACAACAAATGCTGATTACTACACAGTGCTTCCTAGAACAAAGGGATTATTGCCTAACAGTGTAGCTCCTGCCAGAAGCAGCACCAGCTGGCATTTCCAAAGCTGCGGTTTTCATTAGAACCCTACTCCCAACGGCCAAGTGATAGGCCAATTTAAAGCAAGTGTCTGGAGTGAAACTAGCATGCAGGAAGAAAATTTCATTTTCAATGTCACAAGTATATGGGGAGTAATTATGTCAGATTCAACTAATTTTTTATCCTAAGCAATCTCAGGTATAGAAAAAAATATATATACAAGGCACAGAAAGGAGCCCTGAAGTAAATAGCAGGGGAAGAAAAGATGCAAAGCACAAAATGCTGAAGAAACACCTGCCAAGATGTTGTTACACAATTGTTATAAATCTAAGTTGGAAAATTTAAAGGGATTTTAATGAACAGGATGAAAAGTGTTGTTTTACCAGCACTAACTACATTATCTTTTCTCTTTAACACTATTTTGTAATTGGACTATATTGACTAAAACGTCTTGATAAAATTTTTTTAGGTGGAATTTAAATTTGCCAGTGATTCTCAGGCCTGCAGTCTCTCGGTTTCTAAAAGATAAGGGTCAGAACTTAGAAGGCACAGTAACTTATACATCATAACCAATCAATGGTCATCTTGCCAGGATAAGGGATCCACTCCAATCCATGATCTCTTGAGGTGCATAATCTCAAGATATGACTTTCTATGTTAATAACTGAGACAAGAGTTCCTATTTACATTCAAATTCTTATCTTTGCTGTTGTTGGTTTTTTGCAGTGCCAGAGACCAAACTCTGAGCCTCCAGCATGCAAGGCAAACACTTGCAATCCTTTCCCAGCATGTAACTTATCTTTTTCAACAAAATTGTCTCACATATGGAGATTCCTTTAAAAACTAGAAATAGAACCACCATATGATTCAGAAGAATCACCAATGGGTGTGTGTCTATATATATATTATATATATATTATATTATATATTATATACTATATTATATTTTATATATATATATATATATATATATATATATAGACACACACACACAAGAACTGAATCTGTATGTCAAAGAAAGATGTGTGTGCACATATTACAGACCTATTTTATGATAGGCAAAAAATGGATACAAATGAAGTGTCTATTAAATGATAAAGTAAGGAATATATTCAATCTGCATCAATATGGATGAAAATGAAAGACATTATGCTAGGTTAAATAAGTCAAGCACAGAAAAACACATGTGCATATTCTCAGATATGGAATCTAAGAAACTGGTCTCAAAAACTCTAGACAGAGTGGTGGTTACAGTTGGTGGGGAAGGGAAGGATGGGTGGGGTGGCTGGCGGGCACACAGGTGCAGTCGGACGGGAGAAATCCCTCTGATGGACTATCTGGCCCAGGAGGATAACCACAGTTGACAGCAACTAAATGAATGTTTCATGATATCTAGCAGAAAGAATTTTGAATGTCTCAAACACACACAAAAAAAGATAAAAGTCTCAGGTAACAGATCTTGATGTAATCATTACTCATCGTACACCTATTATACTATTTTCCATAAATATGTACAAATACTGTGTCAGTTAAAATGAAAAATTATGTTGTAAAACACTGGAATATTACTTTTTTGAGGTAAATTCTCCCTCAGTAACCCTCATACTCCCGGCAATCCTTCCCCCTCAGTGGCCTAAGTTCTGGGATTACAGGCGTGCACCCGCACCCAGCTTAGAGTATCCTTTGACAGATGCACTGGCGTTCAGGCATACGAGTAGAAAAGTATCGCCCACCTTTGCACATCTGCTGGGGTTTGAGAACGTAGCCACAGTTGCCATTGGTCTGGAATTTGGCTCGGTTTAGCTGCATCATGCGCCCTTCTGACTGGTAGTTCAGCGCCACTGCGGGAGGAGAGAGGTCGGGAGCGTTAGGCAGGAGGGCGAGACACGAGAACCGAGAGCCGCCAGAGCCGCAGCCGCCAGAGGCTTACGCACCGAGCTGGCAGCCGGCGTTCCAGTAGGGCAGCGGATTGAAGTTACTGGAATCGATGCGGTAGGCAGACGGGTAAATCCTCGAGAGCTGCTTTTGGTTATAAGTCATGAATTGCTCGGATTTCTGCTGAACCACCTGATGCGCGCGCGTTTCACTGAAGGACAACACATTTCCTGTGGTTCCTGCCAGTGTGTAAAGAAGAGAAAGGGAAAGTGAAAACTATCACAGCGCACCAATGAAAGCGCCCCTCACAGAAGGCACTCATTAAAACATTCATTTAAAAGGCACACGAACGAAACATGCGCTAGCTCATACATCCGTGTCTAAGAAAACAAAGGAAAAAGACTACTTAGGAAAAGAACAGTTTTAAAGTTGATTTGAACAGAATATGGAACCAATCAAAACCTGTTTGAAAGAATCATAATAGAGAAAATGGTTTGAAAGAACATTAAAAAGAAGTAAAATTTCAGAAACAAAGACAAGCATCTACCTCTCAGGCTTACAAACTATGGAACAAGTTATGAAAGGTCTTAGTATATGCAGCCCACACTAAGGTTCCACAGTCACTGGATGTTGTCAGTCACGGTCGAAGAAGATACAAGCGTGGGGCAACGATGGAGTCAATCTCCAGACTCTTACTACTTCTCCCCTTCCTTCCAGTCTCACCTTTGAACCGTATCAACAAGGTCTCTGTAATCGCAGCAGCTCACTAACTCCTGTGTCCCTTGGACCTGCCTGGACAGACCAGCCCAGACGAAGATCTAAACTTCCCCAGCGTCTCATTTTCATTCAAACTCTAAAAAACTGAGTATATCTGAATTCAGACTGAGATGTAAGGTACATGAATCCACAGAGTTGTTTATAGCCTTGCTGAGCCAACTGGTCCTCCGGCATATCTTGTCGGAGCATGTTTATTATAAGCACACATCGACACTCGGTGCGCCTCTGGTCCTCACGGTAAAACATCTTGTTAAAGGCTAGCCAAAACCTAGTGTGATGGTACATGCTTGTAAATCGGGTAGTCTGGGATGCTGAGGCAGGAGGGCTGACTCTGAAGCTCAGACTGGACCACTTAATGACTCAGCAAGACCCTCTCGGAAAATAAAAAGTTTCTTAAAACAGGGAATATAGATAACGATAAAAGCTCTGAGTTCAATCCCCAGCACCATGTACACATACACACACACGCTGCCTCAGGCAATGACATTCACAGTGACACTCCAGAACTAGAACTTGAGACAGTCTTAAATATAAAAGAAGGGAAAAAAAATACAGGATTATAGTTTTGAACTTGATAATGATAATTTCTCTTGTATAATGCTTTTCTTAAAAATATATACTTATAAAGATTTTAAACATTTACTAACATAGTTTCCACATCTTGACAAAATTAAACTTGAACTTACTTCCAGATTTTGATAATGAAGGCCCTGAATAAGATAGGAAGAAATATAGGCTTTTTTTGACAAGTCAGATTTGGCAAGAGCAGTCCTTTAATCATGCCACCATCCGTTCTGTCTCTCCATGCAAGTACCCACACCACATTATCATTAATATTATCTTGCTTACTAGGCATGTACCCATTGGTATATCAACAGTGGCGCATTGTTTTGCTGAAGGATAAGCTATGCGTTCATTATCTATTACTCATTTTGTGGCTTAAAAAAAAACAAAAGACACAGCTGAAGTTTAGGGAGCTAAATAATATTCCAGACGATTTTTCATTAGGCTAAGGTTTATTGTTTCCAGTGAAATTTAATGGAAAATTTCATTTTCTAAATCACGTCTATTTTTAACTTCATTCATCTACTCATCAGGCTTACTTTTGAGCTGTGCACAGTTATACAAAGGTATTTGTTGTTCACTTGCAGAGAGTGTTAGGGTTTCTCATTTTCACATGTGATGTAAATTCTGTATAATTTTTACCATTTGATGAAGAAGGATTGACTTTAGGGTAAGAAATTTACTCTGCAAATAGAAAAAAAATCCACTTGTGGACTGCAGAAGGGGAAAAGATTTGTGCAAAGACTTCTGGATGTTTGTGAGGACATAAGATTCATCATAATGTTATTTTCCTTTCACTAAGACATGCTGAGAAAATTGGAGGTTCTGATTTACATTCACTTCTACTGAAATTTAAATTAGGCTGAAGCATCACATGATGGTAGGTTATTTTAATGCACATTCAGTAACTAAATAAAATAGAAGACAAAGAGAAAAAGAGCAACCAGCAGGAAAATCAAGGGTAAGAATGGTTGTGACTAGGATCTCTCAGGTCATCGTGCAACTAGTTGAAATAATGCGAGCCAATGCCACTGAAATTTCTGCTCTCTTTGTTAAAATTTCAATCTGTAGCTTCAACTACTTTAATCAGAGTCAAATTTTCTACGAAAAAATATGCACCTTTCTGATATTATTTTAGCCACTAACATATGCATTCCTCTGGTCTTCCACACTTGGAAAGCTCATCTGTGACTGGTCATTAACACAGGCCAGTTTCCCACAGTTCACAGTTCAAGCACTGAAGGAGACTTTGATCTAGTGCAATTTTCTTTTCATAAAAGTAAAGCCCTCTTCAGCCCTGGGAAACATTCCCTGGACATGAAGGCAATCAGGCAAGCACCATCATGTGCCCTCCACGCGCGCTCAGAATTACATCAGCAATCATTACCCTGACACTCCAAAGGAATCTACACAGTCCCAGAACCGTCCAGGGATGAACAGATCAACAACAAAATTAATTAACAATTAACAAAGAAAGGTCAGAAGTGTTTACTCACAGCAAGAGCTAAAGCTTTCAGTCCTTACCATCATCCACAATGTCCTGGGCTGCCACGGAATTTGTGTACACGACCAAATCGGACAGCTCGCGGCAAAGCTTCATAGTTTTCCTTCGGCGGCCCAACCTGTGAACACACATTCAAGATTTGTGACATATTAGAGCTGGCAGCGGTCAGAGCTTTGGGTAACTCCACCACCTTTATTTGTCTTTTAATAAAGGCATTAAGGGGTATGTATATTTGTGTGTGTGTGTGTGTGTGTGTGTGTGTGTGTGTGTGTGTGTGTCCCTATCTAACTATCTATCTGTCTAAAATGTAACTTACATCTCTTTGGAAGGCTTATGGTATAAACTGCCAGAAAATCCTACACAACATTGTGTATCAAAATTCAGGCTCTCAAAATCTAATCAAAAAATACTACTGGCAATAAAAGAAAATTTTTGAGCACTTATTTAACTGTACAAGAGCTTACCACACTAATTAATTTAATTCCTTTAATCCTTATAATAACCGCAAGAGATGATACAAATGAAGACCTTAACTTGTTCCATGTGGAAGTTGGCAAGGGCAATAAGAGGACTTTGAAGCCTGCCACGTCTGGCTCTACATGAGTGCCCAGTAGCCATGTTCACCTTTAGCCTTCTCTACCAGAATTCTGCACATTCATGCGACTCTTCTCTTTTCTCAGAAGATAACTTTCACCTGACAACTGCCACAGCTAACATTAGCTAAGTGGCTCACTGTGTGCCAGGGTCAGTGCCAAGATTCCTACATGCATTGTTTCGTATCTGATTGATCTTCATGCTTCACTTGAGTACCCTTCCTTGTGATCCACACAATAAAATAACCAAGTTGTCAGTGATGTAGAGGCCTGGGGATTCTGGGCAGGAGACACATTTTTACCTGTACAGCTGGCCACCCTCCTTGCCAGGATTCTGCTGCATGTCTTCCTCATCATCAGTACTGTAGGATTTACACCGTGATTTGGTGGTTTTCTACAGAAAAGATTATAGTAAACTTAACAACAGGTATATCCACAATGTACAGAAAACAGACTGGGTTTTAAAAGACACACACACACACACACACTTGCGGGGGAGGGGTGAGAAGGGGAAGGAGAGAGAAAGGCAATAATATGAAGGAAGAAACTGATCAGGTATTGTCGCTTGCTTCATCATTAGATAATAAAGATGGTCTTAGTCATACTTTTATTGAAACATTAAGAGGAAAAATGAGGGTTTCATGCTCAGAAACTGATTCCTAAGTCATGCAAAATTGAAGTTTTAGAAAAACTTTGTTAGTCATACATTTTGAGGGGCTCTACAAGACAGTGAGTTAAAATTGTAGGATCTATTTACATAACCGTAAGGAGTAAATGTCCTTTGGATAGAAGATCTCTTGATTAACAAATAAAAGGCAGACGTGACACTTTAAAATTGTAATAACTTAAAAACATCTACCACTCTTGTTTTTGATCATTGTGTACTCAACCACCTAAATTAAAATGTTCTTTTGAGATTACGATCATTTTTATTTCTAAGAGCTTAATGAAAATTGCTACCAAACAGGACAGTGGCTGGCAGGCCCTGAGATGAGCCTGCTATCTTCTGGACAGATTAGCTGTTAGATACAAAACCTGTTGGGCATGCTGTAGTTTAATCCCACCTCTTTGGAGACAGCCTCAGTTTTTAAGCAACACACAATAATACAATGGGGAGGGATCCCAGTAGATTCAGAAAATCTTGTCACCAAAAATACAGTTTTCACAAAGTAAAGATATTTTATTTCCCTCATTTTTAATTTATATATATATATGCCATACACAATAGTTACACTGAGTTCGAGAATTTTGTGCACATACATACTGTGTCAATACAAATTCCTTTCCCCTCCCCCACCCCTTCACCCCACTCCTAGAGTTAAATATCACATGGCTTCTCTAATATGAGAAACTCAGAATACAAATAAACAATAGAGTCAAACAGGCAAGATGGTGGGAATCAAGCTCTTTGGAAATAGCACCCAGACACCTGGGAATGTGGCTTTGGGGAAAAAAAAAAAAAGGAATTCCATCCCCCATCACCATGAGATCATATCAATTTCCATATTTTTCACTTACAGAACAACAACAAAAAAATGCTACATCGTGGCAAAAACACCTTAACTCTGTACAACTGAGAGAGAAAGAGGTGCTAGTTTGGTTGGTAGCCCTCGCAGGAGTTATCTGTGCCCTGAGAACTTCAGAACATGTGGTATGGGAGCTCCAGTGTCCAATCTCACATCCCAGCCGGGCTACTCACCAAACTTAGCAATAGCAAGCCTTTGTAGCTTCCTATTGCGTTTTTTTTACATGAGTGTGGCAATGGCATGTATTTTCAAGAAATTCTGAGAGTGTTGATCAAATGACATAATATAAAAAACTATTAATTCTGAAAACTAATATTAACTTCCAATGAAAATTACTATTAGTTTTTACTAAAATAATCTATCAACAGTCTTGTGGACAGCTACTTATTCCTATGAGTAAAGGCATGATAAATTACAATTCTCAGTAGCTTAAATCCTGCCCAAAACATTTACTAGGTGAGATAATTCCAATTCTAATGAAAAGTTGCTTTCAGAAGTGAGATACTTTCTAATTTCACATATACAGAGAGCTTCACTAACCCAAAAATCCAAAATACTCTGAAATCTGAATGTTTTTGAGTCCCAACATGACGCAAGTAGAAAATTACACTCCTGATCTCATGTGACAAGACATAGCTAGGAATATGTTTAAAAAAATGTAAAACAATCTTCAGTCTATATGTAAGATACACATGGGTCCCGACTCTAAAATATTCATTATTCATATGCAAATATTCCAAAAAAAATTTAAAGCCAAAATATTTGAAGGATTTCAGATAAGGGACATCAAATCTGTAGCTAACAACTTGTTCTATAACAATAATGAGTCATTTTTTTCTCTCTTATGTGCTAAGACTGAAACCAGTACATTGTAGGCACATGCTCTATCATTGAGCTACAACGCCAACCTATTTATCAGCCCTGCTAAGGTTCATTTTTCAATGATAAAATAAATAAAGTACAAGAAATGGCTCACCAATGGCAGATAAAAATGATGATATATTTCCACACATTCAGGTTTGACAAAGCATATCATGATTATCATACCACAAACCCATTTTTCACCTTACTTTTTCATTTAATCTTTTGTCTTCCAAGGGATCATCTTTCAATGGCTGCACATCATCCACTATAAAATGATTGTGGCTCACTTAAATAGACTTTATGGGCAAATATTCTGCTTATCTCCACTTACTTGTTGTCATAACTTATCCGTCTAGCCTATTAATAAGTTATCCCACCAATGGGCAGGAAATTCTCAACACACCACTCCTTACACAGAAGAAATGGGAGCATGAAAACCTCACATATAATGTAGAGCTGATCATTCAACAAGCAATTTCCTGTATAACACTTTTACCTCTTCATTGAAGATAAATTTACACCAAATATAAGTGTACAGAATGATTACCTCCACACAGTAAAACCACCTTTTGGACCGGATTCAGTCTTAGCACTTATTGCTTAATGAGGAAACAGACTATTATGTGTCCCTTAGAAGCCTGTTGATCCTCCACACAGTCATTAATTTTTCCCACAGGTAACAATGATCCTATACGGTTTTTTGTTATTGGTATTCAACATTATGTTGTAATTTTGTGTTTTCATGGCTGTTAAATATTCCCTTATTGTTATGCAATCTATTGTTGATGGGCGTTGGACTATAATGATGCCACTATAAATGTTGTTGTCTCTGACTGTTGACATAACTCTAACAGTGGAACTTCTGTGCTGTGGTATATAACACAACTTACAGTGTTCCATGAAATCGTGTGTCAAAAGTGTGTCAAATAACCATACAGGTTATTATATACCTATAAGCAGAGGATAAAAGTTCACATCACTCAACATCCTCACTATTAATTATTTCTTTTGTAGTAGTAGCAGTGTGTGTGTGTGTGTGTGCTCGCACGCGTGTGTGTGAGGTGCTGGGGATAGAACCCAGGGCTTTCCCATTGTGATACATCTCAGTCAATTTTTTGGTTTTGATTTTGAGACTCAGTCTCACTAACTCACTTTACTGTCCAGGCTGGACTTGAACCTGTGACCCTCCTGCCTCAGTCTCTCAGGCTGCTGGGATTATGTTCCTACTGTACCTACGTACCTATTGTAGTGTGCATATGCTGCATCTCATCACCACTGGGACGCAGGTTTCCCACATGGGCTACCTCCACAGCCATTTGGATATCTTTTGTAAAGAACCTGTTAAAGACTTTTGCCCCATTTTATAAACATTAGGTTGCCTATCTTTTTACTGGTTGTAAAAATTATTGATATTTTCAATAATTTTGAATTATGAATATGTTTTCTTCTTAGTACACAGCTTGCTTATGGATACTTTGGATGGATAAAAATTCTCGAGTTTTAAAACAGCTTAAATTCCAATCTTTTCCTTTTCCAGGGTCTCATTTAAGAAATCTTCAGCTGTTCTAAGGTTGCCATAATGTTCTGCTGTTACCTTCAGAAGCCTTATATTAACTGCATTACGGTTAGGCACACTTATCACTCTTGATTCATACCTTGTGCTTCCCGAAGTTGGTCATGAGCGAACGTCCATGTGATTTCTTTCCACTTTCCTTCATGTCTGGATTCTGAGTAAATAAAGGCACAGTACAACTGTTTTCCTTGTTTCTTCCTTAGCTCTGTGGAAGGCAGGGGACCCTTCCTTCCATTTGCCCTGCTCACTTGCTCTTATGTCACCCCTATTTCCCAAGTGTGGACAGGTTTTCTGCAAAAGACTGATGGTGTGGATGCCTGTTGCCTAGCCAGGGTGCAGCTGCGGCCCGCAGCTCCCCAGGCTGTGTCATGGCTCTCAACAGCGCCCTGCTGTGCTGGTCCCCATACTGTCTATTCACCAGGCTGTCCGCAGGGAAAGATGTGTCCTTCTGAAGGCACCAAAGGGCATAAGTCAATTTCAGTTAAAAGGAGATTTAATTTTGCGGAAATGCCCAAATGCCATTAAGATCCAGTTCTGTCAAAGAAAATGATCATGTTGAACACTGACATCAAGGATTTTAAAATATTAAAAATAAATAAATGCAAGCACGTGTGAGATAAAATGATAGCTTTTGTTTGCTTGCTTATTTAAGTAAGTTACAGCAAGGCTTCTCAGCATTGGAAGACTTTCCTCAATGGTGATCACTGGAAAGAGGCACTGTGCTCTCTGAAGTACTCCCTACAGGGTAATCTTCCAGGTTAGAGCTCCTGAGCCAACTCTCCTAGCTTAAACCAGAGTCTTACTAGAGCAAAGGAAGGCTACCTGACTACAGCAGAGTAGATAACTTATTTAATTGGTATTTCTAAATATATGTGAGGTGGCTCATTGTTTTTGATATAGCACAGAGCGACCAGCAGACTTGTTCACCCAAGACACCAGCTGTACCGGGAAGAAACAGAGAAAAACCACACAAATGTAACCAATTTCGGTAAGCAAAGCCATTTACAACCAGAAGGCTGGGAGGGACATCTGTTACTGATCACAAAATACAGTGCCGGAACAGACAGTGAGAGTCATCCAAAAACAACTAGGGAAGGAAAAATCCAGAAAATTCTGAGGGAATGAGGGTGATCCTGATTAAGTGTTGGCTGGCTTATAGATGTTCATCGCCTTTGGAAATCAATTAATGCTGATCATTACTTCAAAACCTCCGGAATTATGAAGGAAGATACATATATGGTTATAGAACTGGGTCTTTAAGTTAGGAGACCCAGTTCTGCCTCCAACTGGCTACAGCAGCTTCATATCCTTTGGTAAATCCTTCTGTTGGCTTCAGTTCCCTTATCTTTGAAATGAGGGAGCGCTGTAACTTTTACCATGTGAGTTTCTTTCTACATCCAATAGCCCATCTATTGATAGGGGGGACTCTATTATTTATCATTTGAAACAGGATCCTTTTAAAGTTGAAATGGGGCATTTTTAATAATTATACAAGGACACCAGGTACAAAGCAGGGCTGTCCTAGGCAAATTAAGATATAATTTCATTCAATTTCATAGGTGCCTAAGAATCAAAGGATAATGCTAAGTGCAATATATACACTGAGGACATATGAGGAGTCATTAAGTAACTGAAACAGGAGAGGGAGAGAGAAAGAGACAGAGAAGGAGAGAGAGAGAGGGAGAAAGGATATAACAAACTTAGATAATATGTCTAAAGCCAAAACTAATTGGTGATAAAAAAAATAAAGATTCTATCTAGTTCCAAGCATCCTCTCAAGCTTCCGCTTCTCTCCAATTTCTGCACTCCCATTCCCTCCGTTTACATAGGAGATGGAAACCTACAAATATCTATCTCCACCTTTGATCTCTCACTGAGCCTCAGGACCTCATCTTTCACTGAAATCATGGTGACAACATTGCTGTAGGAACTTGGCAAGTACACAAGGACAGAGTAAACAAGAGATGCACAAACTATCTTCACTGGGTTTACAATCTAATGATGTAGACAACACAACATTGTAATAAAAGACGGCAACAGGTGAAGTTCAGGGGATAGCGAGATGGCACAAGACCAGTGATGAAAACTTGAGCATTCAATCAGACCTCTAACAAGACATGATGCAAAAACTGACGCCTAAAAATGATTACTTGTTACCGGTATGCAATGGGTAGAGGAAGTGTGTTGTGGCCATAGAAACAGCAAACGAAAGGCCAAGTAGTAGGAGCGAGGTGCTCTCCAAGGGGCAAAGGAAGTAGGTGTCCTGTCTGTGTGTACTTGTTCTTACACACTGGGTAGAAACACAGCTGGAGCCAGAGCCTCAGAGGGGATCCTCTGGGCTACATCTCTGAAATGAACCCTAGCCTTCAAACTATGAGAAGGTGGTGAGTGGCTGAAACAGGAGAATACCATGAACAGATGCACATTTCTGAGCAGTTACTATGATGTTGGCAATGAATGAAAGATGCCTGGGAGAGGGGTGGGCTCGGTAGAGGTAAGAGCTGGAAACACTGAGTTAGGGACCATTATGGCCACCCAGCAGCAGCTCAGGGGGAAAAAAAGGAGGGTATTCAAGAAATTAAGAACTCCCGTATGTGCTCACAGCTCTTTCAGCCTGAAGAAGAATTTTATTATTATTCCTCTTTAGGGCTCACCAGGAAAAAGACAGCACAAGTAGAACTCAAGCCTGCATTGCCAAATGGTGACCCAGAAAAGCAGCAGACGAAATGATGCTGTCCTGAACCACACACAGCAAATTCTCAGCTGGCTAGATAAGATTACATGTCTTATCTAGCACAGGTGCACTTATCTCCACAGTAACTTGCTTTTACTCGCCAAAGAGCCCAAACTGTATTTTATTTTTCTTTTATGACTCAGGGCCTCACTTTGTACATCTGAGTGATCTTGAACTCACTATGTACCCCAGGCTGGTCTCGCATTCAAGGCAATCCTCTTGCCTCAGCCTCCCAAGTGCTGGGATTACAGGTGTGCAGCACCACACATAAATTATGTGGTGCCAGAGAATCAAATCCAGGGCCTTGTGCTTGCTAGGCAAGCACTTCAACCCTTGAGCTATGCCCCTACCCCTCCCTCCTCCAAACTGTATTTTAAAAAGTAACAAGCAGTATTAAAAATCTCAATACTTTATAGCCTATTTTATCAAAGATATAGACGTATTTGTTTCATATTAGTCTAGTGCATTCTGTAAGTAGCCTAGGTTTAAGAGGGAAAATAAAAGGATAAGTGATTTTGCTCTACCACACCTCTGCAATTTAAGATCCTTTACCATTACTGTAAAATTGCCATTCATATCAAATGAATAGTAAAAGGAAAATGATCTTAATTTGGTTCTTCCTAAATATCCAAGACCTGTGGCTGCCTTTCCAACTGAAAGAATTTAGCACAGGGCAAAGACCTTCTTAAAAGCATATGGGGAAATGATTGGCCCAAATTAGCCAATGAGAGCTCACTAAGGGTAAGAAGCAGAAACCAAGCTGGACCAACCAAAGATGAACTTACAGACATCCTGCATGAGGAGCACGGTGAGAAGTTTATTACTCCTTATTGAAATTTTTAGAAACTACAAAATGACTATGAGGGTCATAATACTACAATTGACCTTTTATGCCTCCTCAATATCCCATCTGCTGTTTTAATGGGCAATTTGATAGAAACTGACAACTTTGGCACCAGTTCAATGGTAAGTTCTCACTAGCATTAGCAAGCCAGTATTATCTTATACACCTGCAAAGCTAATGGTTCAGGAAGGACAGTTACCCAAGGCAATGCTGATTATCTCAAGAGTGAGCACATGAGCTAAGTTATCAAATCAGGGCTAAGCATAAACTCTAATTTGTTAGTCGGAGGCAGGCAGATAACTGTCGCACTCCACAAGGATGGGTCAATAAACATGAAGCTCAAGAGATTATTGGCAGTTGCCAAGCAACCACTGAGGAAAGGGTAACATGATCTGGGATGATTCTTATAATGGAGCAGGTAAGTCAAAAGAAAGGTCGCTGATATGCTGAGTCACAAGACTAAACCCATTTTGAAAGCTACTCTGCAAGTAAACTCTTGGGTTATCTTTCTTCATTACCCAAGCCATTTTAAATTAGACTTTCTATGTTTGGAAGCTAAAGAGTTCTAAGGAACTATTAAATGGCCAGATGGCTAGGATTTGGTAAGTTTTAGAAGGCATCTGCCAGTGTCAAGTGATCACTTCGGGTGGTAGCCCCCATGTGAAATTCTTCTGCCAGGAGCCTTGATCTCTGGAGGACAGACAGCAGTAGCAGGAAGGTTGTCCTTAGCCTCATCAATATTCATAGGGATTCTCCTGGGCCAGAATAAATGCCCTCTATATCCTACAATGACAACATTAAGAAAATTCATTATCCCTCTTCCTGGTTCATATGTGACATTTTTATTAGGAAGTAAAGTTAAAATTTCATCCGGAACTCAAACCATTTATTCATTAACTATGAAGATCTTCCTAGCTTCGGAAACCTACAGGTTAGACAGGAAGACAGACACTGATTAAAAATAAAGTGTGTAGGAAAAACAAACCCTCAAAAAACAGAAAACATGTTAGTTAATCATGGAAAACGTAAAGAGAATTCAAGAGATACACTGAAGCTAGGAACAAAAGACTAGTAGGATTAGCTAGAACAAGTATCAGAATGGAGCACTGAGGCAAGGGAATGGAATGTGAGAAAGATCATAGTGTAACTGTAGCTGGCATGATAGTGTGGGGACGATGAGACAGGGACACGGAGGAGATCTGAGATGGGAAAGCCAGGCAAGGATGACACTCTGCAGGTCCTTGAAAGCTTGCTTAGAGAGGGTGCAATTTATTCCAAGTGTAGTAAGAAGTCACTGAAGAATTCTAAACAGTGCAGTGGCATAATAAGATTTCATTTTCATGCTGACTTCTGGGAAGAGTTTAGATTGAAGTAGGGAAGAGGGAAGTCTAGAAAAGACCTGGAATTTGTCTAGATCAGCACATGGCTTTGGAGAAGAGAAATGGACAGAAAGAATCCATGTATGGGAGGTGAAATCAACATGCCATAAAGACTGACCAATGTCAGGGAGCTGCAGCATCCACCCTGGCCTGATTCTGAAGACACTGGGCTTTGCCCTGAGGGTCCCAATGAATCAGGCTTTGAATCATTTTAAGCCATACCTACCTTCTTTTAAATATTTCTCACATCATTGTGGAGTAGGAGATTTTCATTTTCCAAGCAATATGAAAGTAGAAATGCAGGAGTTGGGGGAGCAAGTTCACAGTGACAAATGATTAGAAACAAATTATGAGGAACTTTATATTGTTTTGTCAAAGGATCAGTACCAGAGGAAATGACATACCTGCTTCAGGTGTGCATTTAAGCCTTCATGTGTGGCCTTCAGTAGTGCCCTCACTGTGAAGCTGTCGGGGTCTTCTTTGTCTCGGATTTGAGATTCTTTTAATAGTGACTCCAGTTTTTTCCTTATAAAAGATTCTACCTGATGCTCAGTGGTCCCATTATTCTGCAAAGAATTAAGAAGTGTAAATAATTCCCTTAAGAAACACTGAGTCAGGTGGAGCACAGCCTTTGATCAAGTCCCCACACTCATTGTACAATTGTGGTCCTTACTAACCTCCCTCCCCAAGCAAATAATATAACAATGATGACTAAGATCTCACTTTCTCCCGGATACTCTTCATATAACTGCATTCTACCCTCAAGAACCTTACAAAGCCTTACCATCTTTTCATTTCAGTGATATAGAATCTGGAGGTTAAAGAAATAAATTTGTTCATGAGTACCAAGACAGTAACTACAGGAGGATTCAAAGTCAGGACTCCATGCCTATCTACTATGCTACTTCTGCTTTCAACACAGAAAGACCAGGGTAAGTTTTTGGAGACTAAGGTTTCTAAACTTACATAGGTAAATTTTAGCAAAAAACATACTACTAAAAAATTATGCCCTTCACTGAAGAGAAAACAATACTATGGAAACTTCTAGAATTGAAGGTGATTTTCAGATAAAATTTCTTTATTTCTACCATACAATTAGAAAACACAACACTGACTAATGCCGTGATTTGTTGTAATAATTATCTTAAGGTCACAACTAATTTCAGGAGCATGTGTAACAAACCTACACCTATGTCCAGATGTTAACCCACGTACTTTCTCAAGGATCAAAGGTCATGATCTTCTGAAAGTCATGCTCAGTGCAGGTACTGACCACTCCACTCTTCAGAGGTCAGCAGAACCAGTCACAGTCAGTGGGCTGTTGCTCTTCACCTACTTCCGCTGACCTTTCCACCCAACTGTGCCACAGCGCACCACTTGCCCACCCACCCAAGGTGAGCCAAGGATACTCCTCCCCACGAATGACTCCTACATTCATCAAAAAAAGCTTAAGTCTATTTGTTCCACTTCATATGTACTGACTGCTAAGAGGCACACATGTGGTGTGATTGTGTGTGTGTGTGTGTGTGTGTGTGTGTGTGTGTGTGTGTGTGTGGTATGTTGTATTGTGTTGTGGGAATCAAGCTCAGAACCTTCATCATGAGGTACATTCCCAGCCTATATTTATTTTTGAGTTTGAGACAGTGACTCACTAAATTGCTAACTTGCCCAACGTAGGCTCAAGCTTATGATTTTCCTGTCTCAGCCCCCCAGACGGCTGTGATTATAAATTTGTGCCAATGTGTTTAGTTGAGACCTCCCTGCAGAATGGATCATGAATTTTCACAAAGTCATATAGGATGAAATATATAAATGTCATAAAAGGAAAAAAGCCTACCTCAGAATAGGTTACTGAATTTTCCTATACTAATATCATATGCACAAATATCTTAACATCCAATTAATGAGGCACTCTCCTCCACTGGACAGTCTCAAATGAGACAAACAGATTGTAAGGAGTTAAGAGCTGGACACTGATGCAAACACTTCATTTTGCTAGAAAAGGCCAGTCCCCTAACATCCTACCCAAGTCTAGACAGATATTTAGAAAAGCACAGACTGCATAAACATTTTTTAAAGTCACAAGAGTTATGACACAGAATCTACACGAACAAAGTACTGTTTTCTAAATACAGGGAGCACCTGACTTTCCATGTAGCAGAAGTCAACAATGGAGGGCAAAGTACTTTAGGGAATGGATAGACTTGAATACCAGAGATGTGATGCCCTGAGCGTCTCTGCATACATTAGAGCCCAATGGGGTACTTCAGTAACAATAACAACCTGGCAGCACATACTGAAAGGGGATGGGTGTCTACAGATGAAAAGCCAAACACACTGGTGCCCTGTGCAGGCATTAAGCACCTCAGCCAGGACACTTGGGATTTAATGAGATAAGAGGCATCTTAGAAGCAAAACTCATTTTGTATAAAACAAACATGTATTGAGCTTCTGCTATGTTCCAGGTGAGAAATATCAATAAGAAAAAAAAACCCAAATTACTCAAGGCATATCAATTGATAAATCACACAGGAAGGCAGGTGTGAGGAGTGTCATGGACGCCCAGAGGAGGGGAGCCTCTTCTGCCTTGGGAATTCGAGAGAGATTTCTGAGCAAAAGACACCTGAGCCAAGACTTCAAAGATGAGAGGATTAATTTCCTGTGTTTCTTGTGGCTGTTGTAGCTAATTGTCACAAACTGAGCAGCTAAAAATTTACAGAACTGTGTTTTCTTACAGGTCTAGAGGCCTAAAGTATGAAATCAAGCTGTTGGAAAGACTAGAGTTCCTTCAAACACTCTAGGGGAAGATCCTTCCTGCCTCAGGCAGCTCTCTACTAATGGAGGCAAAACTCCAATGTCCATCTCTGTCTTCACATGGTCTGGCTGTGTGTGCACTCCCTTCTCTTCTTGTGAGAACACTTGTCACTGGATTATAGGGACTGCTAGATTAATCAAGGATCATCTTAATTTAAAATCCTTAACTTAATTATATCTGCAAAATCTCTTTTTCCAAAGAAAGTCACATTCACACATGCTGGGTGTTAGGATTTGGACGTGTGTGTGTGTGTGTGTGTGTGTGTGTGTGTGTGTGTGTGTGTGTACCATAAATCAATCTATTTGAATGAATAATAGCTGATCATCTAACAAGGGACAGGCGCATTTTAATGTGAGCAAAAGCATGAACAAAAACTGATAATATCAATAAGAACTAGTAACTAAGAATATGAAAAAAGAGAATCAGGAAAATATGAAAAACCTTGGAAATGTTGCCAGTTTTGTTCCAGATCACAATAAAGTAGTCTATTAATAGTATCACATAGTCCATACTGTAGTCTACTAATACTGTTATCTAAAATAAGCTATGTGCATACTTCAAAAGTACTTCATTGTTAAAAATGCTACAGATCCACTGGGTTTTGATGGCTTGTAATCACTTTGCTATGGACAGTCTTGCCTTGATGTTGATGGCTGCTGACTGAGCAGGGTGGGGCTGCTGTGGCAATTTCTTAAAGTAAGACAATGAAATTTACCCTATCGATTGACTTGGGTATTCACAAGATTTCTCTGTAGCATGTGATCATTTTTTGATAAGATCTTACCAAAAAATAAAATTGATCCCCTCAAACCTGCTATTTCACTAAGCTTAGGTAATAGTATTTCAAATGATTTGTTATCATTTCAACAAAGTTCAGAGTGTCTTCACCAGAAGCAGAATCCATCTCAAGAAATCACTTTCTTTGCTTTCACTAGAAGCAACTCCTTGTGCATTTCAGTTTCTCAGATTACAGAAACTTCCTTTGAGGCTCCACTTCTAATTGTACCTTTCTTGTGATTTCCACCACATCTGCAGTTATTTTCCTCACTGAAGTCTTAAATCTTTCAATATCATCCATGTGGGAGAGAATCAACTTCCTCCAAGGTCCTATTGTTGTTATTTTTACTCCTCCCACAAATCACGAATGTCCCCAGTGGCACCTAGAATGGTACGTTCTCTGCAGAAGGTTTTCAATTTACTTGACCCAGGTCTATCAAAGAATAATAACTTACGGCAGCTATGACCTTATGAAATACATTTCTTTTTTAAAAAATCAAAATTATTCCTTGCCCTATGGGCTGTAGGAGGGATGCTGTGTTAGAAGACATGGAAACAAAATGCATTTCATCGTACACTGCAACCAGAGCTCTTGAATGACCAGGTACTTTGTCAATAAGTAGTTAAATTTTGAAAAGAACTATTTTTCTGAGAAGTTGTTCTCAACAGTAGGCTTAATATATTCAGCAAACATGTGCTGCCACCTAGGCTTTGTCATTCTATTTATAGAAAATAGGAGAATAGATGTATAATTTGTAGGGGGCCTTAGGATTGTCAGAATGGCAACTGAACATTGTCTTCAATGTCAAGTCACCAGTTGCATTGGGTCTAACAAGTGAGTTGGCCTATCCTCTGAAAACAGGCATTGACTTTCCCTCTCCAGCTATGAAAGGGTTAGTTAGATCATGCCTTCTTCCAGTGTAACACATTGAAAATCTCATGTTGAATGTAGCAATTATCTAGCCTCGATCTTCCAGACAGCTTGTTGCAGCTTCTACATCAGCATTTGCAACTTCACTTTGCATTTTATGGAGATAACTTCTTTCTTCAAATCCAATCAACCCATTTCTGCTAACTTCCAATTTTCTTCTGCAGCTTTCTCACCTCTCTCAGCCTTCATAGAACTGAAGAAACTTAGAGCCCTGGCTTTGGAGTAGGCTTTGATTTAAGGGGATGTTGCTGATGTTCCATAAAGACCAAGAATACTTTCTCCATATCTCAACAAGGCAGCTCCACTTTCTTACCATTCGTGTGTTCACTGAAATAACAACTTCAAGAACTTTTCCTTTGTATTCATAATTTGGCTAACTGCTTGGCACAAAAGGCCTGGCTTTCAGCCCATCTTGGCTTTCCACAGGCCTTCCTCAGCAAGCTCCATCAGTCCTAACTTTTGATTCGAAGTGAGAAATAGTCAACTCTTTCTTTTACTTGAAGATTTAGGGGCCAATGTAGGCCTAATTTTAACATTGTGTCTTAAAATAATTGATCCCAGGAGTGAGAGCGAGCTGGGAACTGCTATCCATGAAGCAGCTGAACATATACATCTGTCCATTAAATTTACTGTCTCTTAACAGCCTAAGCAGTTTGTGGTGCCTCAAAATAATTACAATAATAATGTCAAAAAGCACTGATCACAGATCGTTGTATCAGATATAATAATAAAAGGCTGAAATATTGCAGGAGTTACCAAAGGGTGTTCCAGAGCCATGAAGTGACCACATGCTATTGGAAAAGGGGAGTTGCAGATTTGCCTAAAGTAGATCCACAAAAATTTCCACTTACAAAAAATGCAATATTTGTAAAACACAATGAACCGAGGTATGCCTGTTTAGAAACAGCAAGTAAAACTGTGCACTGTACCGTGTCACAAAGCATTATCAAATAAAGATGTCTCATTTGAACCATGTAATAACCTCGAAGGGGAGCATTAGGGCTGGCTCAGTCTTACTTGTAGCAACACCGGAAGAAAGATTCTGCAACCTGTTCCATGCCTATGGGATAGCTGACCCACGGCTGGAATCTTACACTTCTTGTTCAAAATTACGCCGGTGTCACCACAGCGTAAAAAAAAAAAATGCTGCAGCCATCTTTTTTATATTGTTACAGAAAAAGATGGATTCTTAAGTCAAATTGATTCTGACCAGGCTCATATTTTTAACAATCATTACTCCTGTCATGAAACCTGCAAAATATTCTACAGATTCTCTGTGGAAAACAATCAGCAGGCTTCGCTTAAGGCCAGAAGCAGATCTGAGAAAAGAACTCAAAGCTTCTAACCCCAGTGCACTTGATCAAATAACCCAGAGCTGGGTGGTGAGTGCATCTATTGTGGAGACAAAAAGAGAAGGCATGTCACAGTGCCCGGCAGCAGCCCTGCTAAGCACACGTTTTCTTCCCTTGCTCAGGGCCTCACCAAAAGGCTGACATCATAGGGAGATGAACCACAGCCATGATGCCAGGACACCTTTCGGGCTGCCAGAGCCAGGCTATAACCACAAAGCCAGGCCACGCAGCTCTGTCAGGAGGGGGAGTGCTGAACACAAAGGCTCTAACTATTCCTTTCACAGCCTGTAAACACCGAGGGTCACTGAAGAAATCATCTCTGCCTGCTCATCTTTTTTCTTCTGTGTGATTTACAGCACAAGAAAATTTGCAGGCAGGGAGGACAAATAAGCGTGTGGCTGAGGTTTCATTGCTATATTCTCATTCAGTCCTGGAATCCAATAGCACGGAAAGAAAGCTGAGACAGACACTTGACCTTAAGACCATCAGCCGCTGTGCAGCTGTGGCAGGGACCGCAGCTGGCAGCCATGTGTGTCTCCTTTTGTTCCTCCACCCATAGGAAAAGAAGGATGTTGCAGCTAGGGGTCGAGGGGGAGCAGTGATTGAAGTGGTCAGGAGCAGTTTCCCAGAGACCTAATCAGGATCACTAATTTTCTTTTCTGAGAGGTAAATCTGACATAGGAATTTCTACACCACAAATAAATTAGGCATGCCAACACATTCTTGTTTCATCTCCAGCATGAAATTGAAGCATCACTTGAAAAGCAGAAAAGCCGTCCTGTCCTAGACTGGGGAAGAGCAGGAAGGAGAGGTGCTGGATCAGACCAGAGGACACAAGGGTTCCACGATGGCACTCCAACTCCACTACGCTCTGGAGTCATCAAAGAGGTGCAAAATTCCCAGGCCACCTCCTGGGCCAATCAGATTGGAGTCTCTGGGTTGAGATCCTGGTATTGGAGTTATCTAAAACTCCTACATTGTCACCTCAATATGAGGAAAAAATTGAGGATCTCTGCTTTAGAAATAAAACACAACAAGAAAACTAAAAGCCAGCGTGTCTCCCCATTCTCCAGTGTCCCCCACTTTGGGCTGCAGTCTGACAAGCGGAAGCAGAATACATTAGCTGCCCTGTGAAGTGACTTAGAGCTCTCCGTGCCCATCTCCTCAAGGTCATGGCTAAAGAATGAATGTTTTTGAGCTATTTCAGTCTGTGCCATTACTTCTGTTCTCATCTTTCTCCTGTCTGCTCCTTTAGCTTTCTTAAGGCACATTCTCCTGCTCAAGAACCAGTCATATCCTGTGCTAGAAACAACTGGAATCTCCCAGGTCACTGTCCATCCCCACTCCTGGTTGCCAGGATACTACCTGAGCCCAGCATCAGGGCATTCTGTCTCGGTGTGGACATTTTCAGTAGCAAGAACTTACAACCTCAGAGGCAATTAACTCATTTTTTTCTATTAGTGCTGATAAGTTTCAGAAAAATAAGATTCATACTCCTTTAAAATGGCTCAAGGCATAAAATGAATAACTGAAAGCAAAAAAGATATTTTAGCTCAGGAAGGGAAGAAAATGATAAAAAAATGTTTAGTGAGATACATACAGTGAATATTCGGTTTTCAACAGAATATTAATAGAACACAAAAAAGATATTGAACAACTCAGAAGAGGGAAAAAATTGATGAAGTTGAAATATGGGCGTGGGAAGTCTGTGAGGCACAGTGACATTAAGGGTCCTATAAAAATGAGTAATGGTGAGCTGGCTGCCCTGCATCAAATCTGTTAAATTACTGTGCTGTGGCTGAGAGGAAATTGTTCCCTGTGTCTTTGACCTGTATGATTTGTGGGTCACTGGACACACTGACTTTACCTTGTGGCTTACATATCATAAGCCAGATTTTCTCTATGGCTGAATCATAAAATAATATGAGATAGATGCTTAAAGGATTCAACTAAATCAACAACAAAAGTCCTTTGCATAAGCAAATACAACGCGGTTTGAATAGCTTACTTAAGAAGTAACAATAAATGAGGAGGAACCTGCCTCCTGCTCTGCTTCTCACACCACAGGAATGATAGGTCAGCCAGAAATCCTGCTCTGGCCTTGCCTGCAAGGGTCACTTTTCCTGCAACATTCTTCCCCAAATACTAGCCCAGCTAACCATTTCTTTCAGGTCTTTGGTTACATGTACCTTCTAAGGCCATTTCTAAGACATCACATCCTAAAACCTCAATAGATTTTCACACAAACTCATGCAAACACACGTGTACATACACACACAGTTTCTCCTTCAGCACTCACACTGTCTGGTACACTGCACATTTCACAGATGTACCTCATTTCTTGTCTATCGTACTCCCCCACCAACTGCTATTTTTTATACTGTATATAAACCCCTTGAGGACAAGGCTTCTGTCTATTTGGTGTAATGATACATCTCCCAAGGCCTACAATGCTAATGGGCAGAAGATGCTCAGGAAAAAACTTGTTGAATATACAAAGAATCTTACATAACTTTATGAAAGTTAATATTCCTGTGTCTACCAATGGTGAGTTACAATCTTTGTGTGTTGCAATAAACCAAATATAACCTAAAAATCTAACCACATACTGCTTATTTAAAACTGAAGTAAAAGCTTTCTATAAGGTAATTATTGGTTCACATAAGCAATGCACAGTACACCTTCTTTTGTAGAATTACAAGCAGACATATTTAAATTTACCAACTAGATAAATCATTTGAGCTGTATCTGGCGATAAAACAAGAGTTTGACTGCTCGCAAGATAATATCTTGGCTTTCTAAATATAGCATTTTCTTTTCTCAAAAGAACTTAAAAATAGAAAAAGATTTGAAAATGCAAACATTTTGTATATTTCCACTAAATGTTGGTTGCTTTACATGCTCTTCTCTTTCCAGGTACAACAGAGACATCTGTAAACCCTTATAAGGAAGGTTCTCTCTACTTTCAGTTAAATCAAATGAAAGAATTCAAAATGCAAGATAATATCTACATTTATGAAATGACTATGTACTTATTTTGTTGCCTAGAAATCAACTGAAAGATTAATTAAATAAGAAAGGAACACAACCGGACATTTCCCAGATGGAATTACTAATTTGTTTCCACAAAACTGTTTCCATAAAAGCTTTCAATGGAATCTCATAATTATAGGTATTTACCTTAGAAAATTAGAAGGTTCATGACATCAGAAGAAAAATGATACAACTGGATAGGCTTAGGAATTAAAACAACTTGGTTTATGTCCTGAGCCATGAGTGCCTAGATCGGGATAGGAGTCAAATTTCTGGCACTCATTTTCACTAAAAACAGCATTCCCCACACATGTAACTTGGTGGAGCCTCTTCATTTCCTGCTCCTGAGTTACTGCTGAGGCTAGCAACCAAGAAATCGGAGGAAAAGGATGCAGAATAATTATGAGAACCAAATATAAAAACCTGCTATAAAAAAGGCTAAAGATTCTCAAGTACCCATAGTCTCAGGTAACTAGTTTTTAAAGTGGCCACGGTCTCAGATAGAGTCTCACTCTGCAGTTCAGGCTGGTCCTGAGCTCACTCTGTAACGTAGGCTGGCTGCAGCTGATCTCAGAGCAATGGCCCTGGCCTCAGCCTCCTGAGTGCTGAGACTACAAGTGTGCATCACCATCACCATGCTCAGCTATCATGTGGTGGAGGGGACCAACCCCCCCCCCAATAAAACCCAGCAAATATCTAGAACAGTAAATAAGAAACCAAAACCTTAACTGTATTTTCAATTGTGTAAGTCTATGTAGATTTTCTGTAACCCTCACCCTATTAGTTAGGGGTATCTAATTGTGCTAATATGAACTATTAAAAGCTAACCATCTCAATATAGGTAGCAGTATTCTTTTTCATTTCTCATGCTGAATATTCTCTACTTCATCCCTTTAAAGTAAAAAAAAAAAAAAAAAAAAAACAAGAAAGAAATGTCTGCTGAGATTTCAGCCGTCATTAAGCTCTTGGCCTTTTTGAAAATAATGCTACTTCTTTTGATATATACAAACAAGGTATTGCAGTTAGTATAATTAAGAAGAAAGTAGACTGCTGTTAGCAATATGATCACTGAATTCAGGAGAAAATGTAGTATTTCATGCAAAATTTATGTGTTTTTCCAGAAGGCAGAAGAATAGCCCCAATATCCAAAAGAAAATATCACTTTTCTGTGGAAATAAAATTCCAGTCCCTCTAACAATGCCAGAATCTCTATGCCCTTCGATGCGAGGGCTCGCATGTGTGGTAGGAAGTGAGGAAGGCGCGCCTCTTTAGGACTTCCAGTTCGCTCGGGTTTGCATTTCCCCGGGTCACTTGGCTACATGGTACTTTTCTGCAATGGCAGCTCCTGATCGAGGAGGCGGGACCAAAGTCATAGGCATGTAACTACATAGTCCATGCCACTTAATTTTGGCTATGACAAGTTAAGCATTTAGCCAAGGCTCCCGTGCCTGAGAAGGTTTGCAAATCCTCTGGGTAAAGGTACAGTTTCTTAGGGAAGAGGTGGGCACCCTTGACAAGTGGGCCCCAGTGCAGCTGCGAGTCTGAGCCAGTCCTGACAGGTCACGTAGTGGGACTACTGGCACAAGGCAGGAAAGGAAATGCTATTGCAGGTTATACCATCAAAGACACTGACATTTCCAGCCATAATTTGATCATTGTAGTAGGAGAGGATTTGTCTCTGTAGAGGGGTCATGTGGGTTAATCACTAACATTTATCCAATTCTAAGGCATAAGAACCCTTGACTTATTCCCTTAATAAATGGAGTGACTTAACAAATCACTTAACGAATGTGTGATAGCACACAAAGTAACTCTTTTAAGCATCCTTTTTATACTGCAACTGCTCTCTATGTGAAGGCACAAATTGAAACCCCATTCTTACTGCAGCACATTGAAGGTAAGGAGAGAACCCCACACAAGCAGACCTGCAACTTACATAATGGAGCTTGAACTTGCACTCATCCTCAATTTCATCTGCACTGTCCTCGTCGGAAACTTCCCCTTCCTCTGCATCATCCCCAAGGTGGTAAGGCAACTTCTTGCCCTAAAATAGAACAAAAGACCCCATTTTTAAAAGGAAAATAAATTCACAACAGCCAAAAGGTGGAGGCAATCCCAGTGTCCACTAACAGACGAACAGATGAACAAAAAGTGTAGTCTATGTGTACAATGGAATCTCATTCAGCCTGTACAAAGAATGGAATTCTGATATATGACCCTGAAGGCATCATAAGTGAAATAAGTCAGACAAAAAAAAAAAGAACATTGTATGGTATGATGCCACTTATGCACTGACCTAGGAGAATACAGTTGATAGAGACAGAGAGTATAACGGTGGTGGCCAAGGGACAGCAGGAGGCAAAAATGGGTGGTTGTTGCTGGTGGCTATACAAGCTTAGCTTTGCAAACTGAGAAGGCATCCTGGAAGTTGGTTTATACAACGTGAGTATCTTTAATGCTGTGGAATGGTACACCTGAACATAGTTAAGATGGTAGGTGAATTTTTTGTTATCTATACCTAAGTCCCACTTTTTAAAAAGTGAAAAATTAAAATAAAATTAGATAGTCCTTGGCCAATCATTACTTCAGACTCAGCAGAAAGCAGACTATTTGAAGTAGGGGTAAAGATAGGGAGAAGGAGACTTTCAGGAAAAGGTAGTGATTATATTTTCAATGAAATGTAATTAATTAGAGAGACCGTGTTTAAAAGTCAAACCACTTTCTGTTCAATAATATGTAAGTTAATACAACACCATTGCCTCTTCATCTGCTACGATCTCAGTGAAGGCATCTTCCAAATGTCCCACGTTGGAATCAGCCTATGTAACACGATCAGGAAAAAAGGCCTTTGGGAAGCGAAAGTGCTGAGGGCTCCACAGAGCTCCTTGCCCCTTAATCGTATGAGGGCCCAGAACAGGTGCCACCAACAAGTAACAGGCCCTCGCCACAAACCAAAATTAGTACTACCCAGAACTTAGAATTCTTAGCTCCTAGAACTTTCAGCAATAAATTTCTGGGTTTTCTCAAAATAAATTATAGATTTTTTGTTGTTGTTGTTCTAGTAGCCCACTGGGCTGAAACCATCAGCTATAAGGTCCCAAAAGCATTTGTTTCCCCTCGGCTGGTCATATGTACCTTTAACAAGTGCTGTTTCCCAGTTCACTGAGCAAGCCCCTTGTCCACAGAAGTGCAATGGTATCCTGAGTGGCTTGGCACAGTCCTCAGACCTCCCTAACCAATACGTTTAGAAATCTGGGCTATTTAACAAGGGAAAAGTCTTACAATAAGATTTGGTAAGACATTCAAGTGACTCCATTACATTCATCCCTAAGTGGCCATGGGAGATTGGTCCCAGAACCCCTCTCAAGTACCAAATCTGAAGATGCTCAAGTCCTTCAGATCAAACAGCGCAGTATTTTTTTATTTTTGCACATAACATATACACTTCTTCTTATGTACTTTAAATTATCTTTATTGATAATACTTAACCCTATGTAAATGTTATGCAAATAGTTGTTGCGGTTGTATTGTTTATAAAATAATGACCAAAAACATCTGTATATGTTCAGGAAAGACAAACATTTTTAAAAGTATTTTTGACCCATGGTTGGTTGGACCTTTAGATATGGGAAGGTCAAGTATACAGATACAATATGATCTCAGGACAAAAGTCCAGAAAAAAATAATCTATTGTTAAGAGAAATTATATTAACAGGATTTTAACTTGCTCCCCAAATCTCCTAGAAGGCGGGGGCAGGCAGAGCTGGGCTCCATGGCTAAGGAGCTGCACCTATTGTGGTAGGCAGTATCCAAAACAGCACCCCGTGTCTCCTGCCCCTTGGTAGTTATGCCCTTTCGTAATCTCCTCACCTAGATGTAGGCCAGACCTAGCCAGCTGCTTCTACCAAAGAATACAGCGAAAGTGGTGGAATTCATCCCTTCCCTCCTCTGTATCTCACTGTGAGCTGTGCCACAAAACTACCCACACGGTGAGGAACTGAGAGAGGCCTCCAGCCACTGCTGGCAGCCACTGTGTACTCTTGGAAGACAGCCTGCCCCAAGTGAGCCTTGAGGAACCATGGCCCCAGCTGCCCCAGCTGACACCTCACTGACAGCCTCAGGAGACACCCTGAGCAGAGGACTCGGCTAAGACACACCCAGCATCCTGACCAGCATGGACTTCGGGATAGTAGTTTACTGATTTAAGCTGCTCAATTTGGGGATAACTGGCTATGTGGCCCTCGATACCTGAAACAATCATGAACCAAAAACATGGGCAGAATGAAACTGGTGAGGATACTATTTCCAACACAACTAGGCACAGAGTCATAGCTTTCAACTCCAACATCCACACAACGGGCCCCAAGAACTCCCAGAGATGCTGGCATTGGGCCCTAAACGTTTCTGTGGCCATTTCTACTCATTCCCCCTGGGATGAGTTCAGCTTAAGGCTCCTCCGCTAGTTTCTGCAGCAAGTTTGTCTGCTTCATACGTGAAGGGTCCACATTCTGCTTTTTAAAAAGCCTATAAATACAAACACCGAGACATTTTAACACCTATAAACAGGTGGTCACAAGCAGGCAGAACAGCCATACTAGGTTTCAATGCACAGAGTGAGGGAGTAAAAAGAAAAATTTGCCTTCTCAGAATATTCACAAGATGCCCTTCTGGGGCCTCTTAAAAATCTACTCAAAAGACCACTCATCACAAGGACCATACTTGGGCTTGCTCTTCCATATTCCTGGTTCCCAGTGATAATTGTATTCAGGCAGATAGGAAGAAAAGTAATGCAAAGAAAAGTGTTGTTAATGCTTCATTTCAACAGTGTTGTTCCTCAAGAAAATTAAAGAATAAACTTAGGTAGACTCTTGCATGACTTAATGAACATAACCATGGTCCAGAGTACACATCAATGACAATGACCCAGGTGTTTTCTGATCTACAAATTAGTTTATGTAGGAGTTATACTCTAGGATCATATTAATTCAACCATAAGTAAAAAATATTGCCAGAGATGGTAGTAATGACCACCTCCTGGCTTCGAGCAACCTGAGTAGCTTAAAAAAAGTAGTCACAACTCTGTGGATCCCATCTACAAAAGTAGGAACCTTAACCCACAGAGCTATATTACGTTCAGCAATATTACTGTGTTTTAGATCTGGAAGGTCCCCCCAAAGCCTCATGTGTCTGGAAGTGCTTGCGCTATAGGGGTTAATTCATGTGCTATTAAGAGGTGGTGCCTATCTGGGAGTGGCAGATCCCTGCAGCTGTGACTCAGAAGGGAGCACCTCCGTCACCAGCTCTGCCCTTCATTCTCTCTCTGTTGGGAACAGCCATGGGATGAACAACTAGCTTTTCTCTGGTGAGGCTTTCCACCATGCCCTTCAGTCATTGCCAGCCACCCATGAATAGATTGAGACCTTCTGAAAATGTGAGCTAAAATAAGCCTTTCCTTCCTTAACTTATGAGTGCCAGGTATTTTCTTCCAGTGATGAGAAAGTGACTAAGACAACAGTCTTGAAAATTTGCTACATTTATTATCTTTACTCAAAGAAAACTTTTATTTTTCATGTTTACATAAATGTATCTCTATATAGATTATTAAAAAGTATGTGTGTCGTGCTTATTAAAAAAGCAATTTGTCAGTCTCCAAAGTGGCAAGGAATCATTGAAATGCTGTCTTTGAAATCAGAGTCTGCTCTGATATAAAAGGAACATAAGCAGCTAGCTGTCTTGGCCATGCTTTAAAAGGGAGTATGCTAGCCCACAGATCTGAGAGATCTCTCTAAATTCTGAAAATGAGTACTACCAACAAATGAACCTCAGATGCCCTTGAAAGGTCAACGGTCTACACAGCTGCCTGCCCTTCCAATAAGCGCTTTAGGCCTACGTCCTCTGATTCTTCCAGGGAGCAGAAGCCCTGGGATATTCTGTGTCATGTGACCTGACGACCAGTTATGCAGACAGGACCAAATTAGTTCACGTGAATATCCACTGATGTTCCACTCTCCAAAAGGAGAGATCTCAATCGATGGCCTTATTTGATGTTTTATCTCCTAACTGCTGGCTAAAGCACAAACAAGAAACACAGAAACAGCTATCAAAACTACAAAGGTTTTCTAACCCAGAAATTGCTTTTTAACACAAAAGTAGGTTTTGTAAGACTTGAGCAAATTGGCCGTAAGCTGTCTCTTACAGTTTGGAGCTTTTTATTTTCAAGGTATTTGGAGCTTTTATTCAAAATACATTTATATATGAAATACTTCTTTGATGAAATTTGAACACATCATTCTCATTTAATTGATAGAAGAATAAGTTCTGGCCAATTGTAATGAAGATTTTACAGTCCCCCCCGCTCCCCTCCCTTACCCTAAAGGCACAGTTGAAGTCTCGCAACGAAATTCTTTGTTTCCTTGACTCTCCTACTCTACCCTGTACTACTGGCGTTTTGTACACAACCCCTTTAAGTAAAATATAACCTAGTTTGAATATGTTAACATCAACGTTGCTATTAACTAGATACACTGAATGGTAATATATTCAAACATCTCTCGCCTTTACGTTTTTGATCTCAAAACAATAAAATCATCCAAGGTAGTTTTAGTCTAAATACAGAATTCACTGTAATTAAGTAAAACCAGAGTCAGAGATCTGAAAAATCAAGGAACTATCTTTCTGACTATTCTTTGCATTGATAATATTCACTATAGCAAGGTTCCTCCCTGAGAAAATCTGTTTATAAAAAGCCATTCACTCTCCACCCTTCTGCACACCCATAAGTCCTATGAGGCACCATGTCTAAGCCTGTGTTCCTCTTTGAAGGAAATGCTTCGTACATACATAACCAAAACTGATCAACCATGAAAATTTTGTTTTCTTTTGACAGACAGTTATTGGAGCTTGAAATGGGAACGGAAAATCTGTACAAAACACTTCTAGATATGGATTCAGGAGTCTTCTCTCCTGCACACACATTTCTCTCTGGTGTGAACTCTTACAGCTCGAAACATTATACATTCAACTTCCTGTATTATTTACATTCTCACTTCATGAAGGCAAATCCCAGAACATGTGGTCAGTCAACAATAACCTCTTTCTGAAGGAATGACAATCTCAAATACTTGCATTACAGACCTAGACAATCCCCCAGACATTGATTATAATTATTATTCGCCTCTTAAACTAGTTCTAGTCAATAAGCAAGGGAAGGTTTCATTGATCATTAATGCCTTTGATTGCATTCCTTGAAGTCATTACCTTCACCAAGATTTTGCCTTTTAAACTTTGAGGACTTGGAAGCTGCTTGCAGTCTCCCGTGTCTACTGCTGACAGGTCCAGCTTGTCTCGGAATATTCCTTTCAGGTACTGGGCAATCTTCCTTTGCTGCTGGATACTGCAGTGATTCTCAATAGACAATATAACTGGGAACCTGAGAAAACAGCAACACATTCAAAGGCACAGACTCAGGTAACTTATGGGATTTTGGAAAACGATTCAGATCCATGTGTTCTTACAATCCTGGTGACGTTTTTTGCAATAGTGATGATGATTAAAATGCTTATAAAGTGAGAAAGATTAGAAATGCATTTTTAAAAATCCTCTAGGCAAATATACTTTACTCGACACAATGGCTAAACAAAATACCAAGCCATGTGGGATAACTTAGTGTAATATTCTATAGCAGGCAAAAAATAAAATGATGGGTATATTACATATTTTTAAGAGAAAAAAAGAATGAATTAATTCTAAAAAATTGTAAGTCTATCGAAAGAAAATTCATATAATGTAACTGTCTTATTTAAAAGTTTAGATAATTCTGAGCAACCACTGCATATCATTAAATACAGCTATTTACTCTAATATATATATATATATACATAGAGAGAGAGAGGGAGAAGAAACAAGAGAGACTGTCCCCAGTATGAAAATAACTACTGAGGATAAGACAACATAGTGGAACTTTGTGTTTTACAGCATCACATGTCAGGCATCTCAAAAACATTTTAAAAACTATTAGATATTAGTCTTTACTTGAACCAATAATTTCCCAGCTTTCATGCTACACTAGCATGCAGATTTGTATGCAGGGAATGCGAGACCCATGTATGTTAATTACTCAAAGGCAGTCTGAAGGACCAGAAGCTGAGGTGGAAGGGGAACTAGGGCTGATTATATTATCTTATTCCTTTTAACTTGATTTCTTCTTTAAAATGAGAAATTATTTCAAATGTAGATTTACTGATATTTTTCTAATTTTCCATCATGGATCTTTAGAAATAGTAGGATTTCTTTTCCAGAGTATAGAAACCTATACAAGCACTTAAATTGCCTGATATATCTAGGTGGAGAAAAACTCTTCCTCTGGGCTTTTATGGCAAATGCAACTGCCACAATATAGTTGATGATGTCTTGAAATTACATTCTTTCTCCATTAGTAAATGAAGATACATTAGGGACAGGCCTTGGTAATGACGTTGGTTTGGTTAGATAACTACAATCAGTTTATTATTTTGTGTCCTCATATGATATCACCCTAGAGTGTCATAAAGAGAAAACGAGAACAAACCAGCAACCCTGAGTTGTTCTGCAATCACATCAGGGGATTTAACAATAAAAATTTTAATTATTAATCCACTTATAATAAACCTATTAGTGTCTAATGATGCTTGGTCACCTCAGCAGGAGAGGAGGTGACTTTGCACCCCTTCCCACAGAGAGACGCTTATCAATATCTGAAGACAGTGTTGGCGGCCACAATGCCAAGGGTGCAACAGGCCCTTAGTGAGTAGAAGCCAAGATGCTGCGAGCCATCCTTCAAAGCACAAGACGCTCCCTACAACACTTATCTAGTCCAAAATGACAACAGTTCCCCAGTTTCACTGGGGGAAAATGAACCTAGAACTTAAGAAAAAGAAGCAAAAGACCAAACTTTTAAATGTACTAAGAGGTATATTGTTTTAACTTAGAGGGCATTTCCTGGAAAGGTTCCCAAACCAAAGTAAACAGTCAAGTTACCAGATGATCCTCCAAAGAATGCAGGTATAAGGGTTTCTCAAAACACTGTTCTATATACTGAGAAATAAAGGCCTAAAATGTCACTAAGATGAGTAGATATTAGGGTTTTTGAAGACCAAGAATTTCATTTAAGCTTCTTCCATGTAGAATACAGCATGAACTAAATCTGCTATGTAGAAGGCATCTCTCAGTAGACTAGCATTTTAATTTCATGGTTAACTAATAAAACTAACTATTCAAATTTTAAAACACTACTGAATTCTAACATATTAATCTTATGCAATTATCATTTTAATTTCCTTATTTAATTCAAAAAAAATTTATCTTAATGTCTGGTATATTATAAGTACCTGCGAGGCAACAAAGAACCAAGAAGTGACTAAGATACGTCCCCATATTTTCAATTAGTTCACAATCTTACAGACTTAGAAGAAGACAAATAACCAACAATTTTAACAGGGTGTTGTAAGATATGGCAGAATCATGCTCAGGGTGTTACATACCAAGAGAAGAAAGATTTAAATCAGCTGGTGGGTCAGTAAACTTGCCCCAAGAATGATGTATAAACAATCTACAATCTTACAAAGTACATAAGAATCAGGTGGTGGAATAAGGGGGCAGGTGATGCAGGCAGAAAGAACGGCACACACAGGATGGCATTTGCAAGTGCTGGCCTGGCTGGTGAAGCTGAAAGGTCACTGCAGGCAGAATGCTGTCTCTAGAAGCAACCGTGGGGGAAGACACCAGGAGAAAAGGAATCAGTCAGGTTTTAAGGACATGAAGTCATGCTCGTGTACTACTGGGAGGACTTCAGGACAAAAAGTGCATCGTGCACATCATGCAGAAAGAAAACTGTGACACCAGGAAGGATGAACCGACGAGAAAGCAGTAGCGTCAAAGATAATGGAGAAAGTAGAATTGACAGGAGCTGGACGAGGCTGCCTCAAACTTAAATGAAATGGAATAAGTACTGTGGTTGGGACCTTGGGTGTCCCCCGCAAAAGCCTCCTGTATTTGGAACTGTGTACTATTGGGAGGCTGAGCTTGGCGGGACAGAGCCTGGTGTTTGGGGTTTGACGGCGAAAGACTGTGTCAACTTGTTGAGATTGGGGTTGTCCAGGTCAGATGTTTCAGGTGTTTGTTATTAACTTGTGGACCAAAAAGTGAGGAAGGGACACCCATCCAGAGTGTGGGAGTCCAACTAAGTATAAGAAAGAAGAATAAACACTGGTATAAGCTTCTTCCTGGAAAGCTCTAACCTAGCCAGGCTGCAGGCCTCACTTTGTTCCTACTGCACTTGGTTTCCGTCTGCAACGGGGCGAGCAGTTCTCCAGCTATTGTCTCTGACGTGTCTCTTCACTGTTGCCAACTACCCCATTAATAGACTGTGAGAGAGAGAGACCTTCTGAAATTGGGAGCTAAATAAATATTTTCACCCTTAAACTGTGGATTTTGGGTATTTTGTCACAGCTAAGACAGTAAGAGACGAGAGGACGTTTGGCAGGATGAGATGCTGATATCGCCTTGGGGGACAACAGGAGTCTCACCTTCTGATCAATATGTAGCTTCCAGAGATGGGCACTCAGATCAATATTTACTATGGACTTTTCTATACAAGTCTTGAACTGAGGATAAACATTCTGGGCATATAATTAGAAAAATATCCAAAATCCAGGCTAAAGGCAACACCTTAGGAAACAGTAACTGCTACAAGAAATGGAGCAGAATACCACAGACCCAAAGAAAGAAAAGCAATGACAAAAATGGGGAATAAATGGCACTGGACGTTTTTGTTTTAAATGCAACTACTGAGAGGAAATAGTCAACATTATTAAATGGGGGTCGCATAACACAAGGATGTCAAATACTTTACTATATATTGGCCATCCAGCAAATACGGAAACCTAGATATTATTTTACTCTATTATAATGTAATATCAAAAATCTATTAGTATAGTAACCTGCATTTCCAGACTTTATGAACACACTATACCCTAGGTTCAGAAATTTAGAGGTTACTCTTTGAAAAGACGTCTTCAAGGAGGCAGGGTGGAGGCAGTCAAAATGGGCCAAGGAAGGCCAGTTCTGCAGCCACATAAGCTCAGGCAGTGTTCCAGGAGCTGGGCACAACGGAGCTCCCGGCGCTGCTCTACTTACTCATTCTTCACAAAGGCATGCTTGTTGATGGTCTCCACAACATCTCTGAAGAGGATCTTTGAAGTGAGAGTGTAGCCATGGTGAACAACAGGCTCTCCATCAGGGCCATCCCAACAGTCCACTGCCAAGGACAGAACTTACATCAGCAACCCACAGTCTCGGGTACTTACTAATATGCCTGGATATATCAGACACATATTATTTCCATTTTATTCTTTGAAACGATCCTTATTATCATCATAATAAATATTTCAGGCAGAGAAAAGGGTGTCCTGGTATATTTATCAGAATGAAGAATCAAAGATAATAAATGATTTGTTTATTAGTGTTTGCAGTTTATAAAGACATCATGTCATAAGCAAACAACATTTCCAAAAATGTTTTTAAAAGTTGATCTAATCTAGCCAACTGTGCCTAAGGATGTGATACTCCCTAACAGAAATATATAAATTTACTTCTCCTTTTCCATGTCTTCTAGTAAGTTACAGTGCTCCTTGTCGTTATTACCAGGGCTTTTCATGGTTGTTCTCTTAAACTCATTATGTTTCTATTAGTTTTATTTGCATTTCATTCATGGTAATAATCATAAAGTAACATAAAATTCCTATGTTCAAATTCATGGGTCCTACCAAAATTTATGTGAGTATGAGCAAATGATCTAATCATTTAAAGTTTGCTTTCTCCACCTATAAAACAAAAATAATAATTGCACTTCTAAGTTTGAATGTGATTAAGCACCTGTGCAGTTGCTTACGACACTGCATGACACGCAGTTACTATTGTTGCTATTAATATTATTGATATTTCTATGCATACAATCTCATTGCCTCTCGACAGATAAAGACAAGTTTACTCCAATTCCGGTTTGCTTTTCCTTGTTTTATTTTCTGCCACTAGTTTAATTTCTTAAAACACTGCTTTCCACTTCTTCTTTGCACAAAAATGTACTCAGCACAAAACACAGCATCCTAGAAAACAGTTTGCAAATACACACTAAGCTTACAAATAAGTATCTCTGACAGCAGTGCTCACCTACATAAATCCTGGGTCTCATCCCTTGTGCCAGAAACTGGCGCGGCATTCACTAGCTTCTTCCCTTCCTCACAAAAGCACAACACTGGACTACATTTCCCAACCTTCCTTTGTGGTAGGGTGTGTCCAGTGAAATGCGGGCAAAAATGATAGGCACCACTCCAAGTCTGGTTTTATATAGTCATTCATCCTCTTTACTCCCCATGCTGTGACTTAGAAGTGCCCAAGATGACATAGAAAGGACCCCTACATCATTGTTTAAAAGCTTCCCATCTATTTTGGACTTCACATGAGCAAGGAATAAACTTAGTTGTTCAGATTTTAAGGTTCAAAAGAATTCATGATATGAGAGACCCAGATCACAACTATATCATGGAACTTGAAACGAAAAACAAAGTGAAACAGGGGAGACGGCTGGGGAGGGAGGGAAGGACAAAAGGAGAGTGGGAAAGTACTTGTCACCTTGACAAGATACGTAGGTGCACAAAATGCTCAACTTCATTGTAAACCTTAAATTTTGCACTTATACATATCAATAAAATGGGGGGAAAAAGAATTAGCGTTGCCTCACTGTCCTAGCTCCTACGCAACAAGTCAACTTTTTCTCCTATACCCAAACTCCCAAGTATGTTCTTCCAGTCCAGCAGATTTCCCCATGTACAATCCGGTCTCCACACTTTTGCTTCCTCCACTTAAGGTCAATTGAAAGCCCCCTTTTACTCGGCTCATCTAAATCCCAATAGAGGCTACGCTAGGATGTCCCACAGAACCTTGCCAGTCTGCAGGATCCTTCCTTGTGGTAGGAAGTCACAAACTCAAATACCACCAAGGGCCTAGTAGTCAACAGAAGTGAGTACAACCCAACAGAAAACACCTATCTATATGAGATAAGCAACTTTTCATTTTCAGTCTCTGCTAAGTAGGAATAAAAACCTGGTTGACAGATCTTCTGAAAAAGTAAAAAGTCTACATTTTAATGCTGTAAACTTTTCAATTGGTAGGGACAGAATCCAAGGCTTTAAACATGATAGGCAAATGTTCTCTCCTAAGCTACATGCCCCCTGCCTCCAGCCCTGTTTCTTTAACTTGTAAGTCTTGGCATTTCGTCTGATTCTTAAAATATAATATGGCCAAATATAAGCAATTTTGAAGGCTGCATTTGGTGAACGAAATGTCTCATGAAGCTCTACCTGTAATTGGGGTCACACAGTTCAGAACCATACCTTCCCTCTTCTTAGTAGAACCTTCCTTCCCATGTATGTTTGGTATATTTCTGCAAGCAATGGTATCTCCATTTCCTTATAAAATACTCAAGAGGTTCACAAATAGTATAATAGGATGGTAAAAGTTAACTTTAAAAGTCAACTGGGCTAGTCTATAATGCTCAGTTGTTTAGCCAAACTCCAAGTATAGATATTGTTATGAAGATGTTTTTGGGTGTGATTAACACTGAAATCAGTAGACTTCAAGAGAAGCAGATTATTCTTTCCACATATAGATACATTTTACCCAATCAGTTGATGGCCTTAAATGCAACTATGGAAGTTTCCCAGAAGAGGAGAAATTCTCTTCAAGACTGCAACATAGCTGGTCAACTTAGCAAGATTCAGTCTCAAAAAATAAAGAGGTTGCGTGGGGGTGAGAGTTGTTGAAGATGTAGCTCAGTGCCCAGGCCTTGGATTCAATAGCCAGTATAACACACACACACACACACACACACACTCTCTCTCTCTCTCTCTCTCTCTCTCTCTTTCTCTCTCTCTCTCTACCTATAACGTAGAAACTCTGCCTTAGTTTCCAGCCTACAGTGTTTTAGAATTTACATTCACAGCTACATCACCAACTCTAACCTGAGTCTGCCAACTGCGCAGATTTCAGACTTTCCAACAATCATGATCATGCAAACCAATTCCTTAAATTCTATCAACAATCTTAACCAATCTCTTTATTTACATATCTTATTGACTTTTTCAGCAGAACCTTCACTAACACAGTTATCTTACTAATCCATTAAGCACTGTCTGTTTAAATATCTCTGGGGGAAAAGTGAAAAATAAAAGGAGAAAGAGCTTTCAAGGTCAATACCCAGGAATACTAGAGTTTAAGAATAAAGATGTTGGGCTGGAGGAATGGCTCAGCGGTTAAAGCGCTTGCCTAGCAAGCGCTAAGTACCCAGCACCACATAAGCTGGGTGTGGTGGTGCACACCTGTAATCCCAGCACTCGGGAGGCTGAGACAAGAGGATTGCCGTGAGTCCAAGGCCAGCCTGGGCTCTGAAGTTAGTTCAGGACCAGCCTGGACCACAGCGTGAGACTCTGTCTCAAAATAAATAAATAAATAAATAAATAAATAAATAAATAAATAAAGGTGTTACTAGGAAGACCACTGTCTTAAGATAAGAATAGTGTCACACTATTCTTTTGGACTTGAAAATGAGGTCCATATATATATATAAAAGACATTTCAGGTAAAGTTCATTTACCTTTCTCTATGTAATCAAAGTTGTTTATCTCTGAGTATAGGCATGGAAAAAAATAAAAAGACACTTGAAAACAATATGTTACACAATGGCATTTCAAGCAATGAAGAATGAGCTACACAATGGCGATCCTGTAAGATTAAAATGAAGCTGGAATTTTTCTACCACCTAGTGACATCACAGCCATCATAATGTCTAAACACAACATGTTTGTAGTGAAGCTGGTGCAAGCAACCCCACTGTTCTGTCAGTCTTATGAAATGACAGCAAATACAACTGAGTATAGTACATAACACTCGATAATAATAATATTATTACTTACTGACTTGTGTACTTACTATGCTATATAGTTTTATTATTATTTTACAGTGTATTATTTCTACTTACAACAAAATGTTTACTGTTGAACAATAACCTGTGTCATGCTGGCAAAAGGCTTATACATTTTATGTTTACTGAGTCTCTTGATTGGTCAAACCAGCTAGGTTTGTGTAAGTACCGCCAACACATTTCCCAGAATGCAACCTCATCATTAAGCAACGCATGGCTGTGTATAATTTCAGTGATCTTCACCCTGATTTATAGTCTCATCATAAATAAGGATAAAAAGCATAACTGAGTTCCTCACAAATGAACTAATATCTTTCTAAAAATCATGAAAAGTTGGCAAAACAATACTATGCTTGACTTGTTTATCACATCCATATAAAAACAGCCCTTAAAACTACATGAGTCATGAAAGAGGACATTCTTTTGCAAATATCTATAACACAGCAGCAATATCCACAGTTGACAACAGCAGCTTCTTTAGTGTTCCATGTCTGATTTTATCACTTGTAGTGGCCAAGTTCAAGTGGCAGTGAAGTTTCCAATAAGGGCAACGTTGTAATGAGAAAACCGCCAAGTTAGAAAGTCTTTAACCCTAGCCACAGAATAGCCTCGGGCCATTTTCCAATCTGGTTACATACTACATAACTCCTAAAACACTCTAAAAAAGAACTGATTATTCTGAAGGCCAAACAGCTAGCTGACCCAACAGCTTTTCATAAAATAGGTTTCTCCCTGGTAATATTACCAGAGATAACAGGAAAAGTTGTAAACCAATTACAACAACAGTGTACCATTGGTTTCATAATAGAATGAAAATTTCCTGGACAGAACATCCGTATTTACTAAGCAACTTAACCTGAAAATCAAGTAAAGAAAGGCAATATAATGAGTGTTATTAAATTGATTTGTGGACAAGCCCACCTGCCTACAGAGCTCATTAGTCTTTCCCCCAGGCACCATAGGCAACCTCAGAACATTACTGCTGACAAACTAGTGGAGATGGGAAACACATCATTGTCAAAACAGAAGCTTGAAAGAAGGGAGATACTCCAGGTCACAATACCAGGAAGAAACTCCAGAATCATTACTTCCATTATTTAAGCGTTATACTTTCCAAAAACTGCTTTAGGAAAAAATCTGTGCGATGCAGAAGATTTCAATCTACTATCTGCTACATTTTAGCAATCAGGTTACATCCTAGCTGCAGCTGCTTAAGAGCAAAATCAAATTCATCTAGACCCGAGGTAGACAAAGCAGCACTGGTATGGATCTACTTTAGTGTCTCCATGTCAAGTACCAAATATTATCTAAGATCTTTGAATTTAAAGGTAAATAGAAATTGTTAAAAGATGATACAAGATCATGTCATTGTATTAACCAGCTTTCTTTGCTGTTACCAAATACCAGGGAAAAATAAAAGAAGAAAGGTTTATCTTGGTTTCAAAGGTTTCAGTCTGTGGTTTCTGGGCTCTCTTTCTAAGCTGAACATCACAATGGAGAAAGTAAGGTGGACAAAACTGCTCACCTCGTGCCATTCATGAAGCAGAGAGGGAGGGAGGGGAAGGGGCAGAAGGGAAGAGGCGAGGACCACATATAATCCTCCAGGTCATGCCCCATGATCCAGTTCAATCCACCAGGCCCCAGTGCCTGCTTATGTCATCTCCCAATTCCATCAAATTATTATTTCATCTATGGATTAATCCTTTTGATGAAGCTATAGCCCTCATGATTCAATCACTTTATAAAACATCCACCAGTTGGCAAATAAGCCTTAGCACATGGGTGACATTTAAGATCTAAACCATACCTGTCACCAAGTTTTAAGCCTTCAGGAGCATCTAAATATTTAGGTGCTAGGTTTAATCATAAACAAATTTGTATCTCCTTTTAAAACCAACCTTCTTTCTGTGCTACTCTCCTTACTTTCTCTAGCTAATGATCAGATAGTTCTTATTCAGTCCCTCACGTTGTTCATTGCTCCTCTGAAGAGTACACAAGCTTCCTGGGGAACAGCAGAGTTGGGGAGTCACACCAACTTGGGTTCACATCCCAGCCTCCTAGCTGAAAGAATTTAACTAATTCACCTAAGTATAGATTGAACATTCCTCTTAAGGAGAGACTGTCCTAATCATTAGTGGTAATGTAGGAATTAAAAGAGAATATACAAAAAGCCCTTAGCCAGGACCTGACCCACAAAAGCAACTGAAATCACAGCAGTTCCCCCTTTTCTCTTACAGCACATTCAAACCCAAGGTGAGTACCACCATTTCCAACAAGAGATAGGCAAGCAAAAGGCTGACAAATTCTTCCAGAAAAATGTAATTTTTTCCACAACACTGTCCCGACATAGTAGTTTGACTTTCATTGTCTGGTTATAGATTAGTCCAGCAAGAGGAACTTCAAGCCTGGTATTAGGAGAGGAATTTATAGATGCAGATTGCTATGGAAAATACATAAAGCTAAATTGCACATCAGCGGTAAAAAATCTCTGTTTATGTAAATCTCTGAAGCAGCCTTTTAGGTATGAAGGGCTAGGGAAATTCCTTCTATTATTCTCATGACTGGAAAAGAGAAAGAAGGTACAAGAGAAGACCTTTGTTTAGTGCGATTTACTACACACATTTTCTAAGGCTCCCATTTTAGAATTTTAAGACAACTGAAAAAGCTAAAACTAAAACCTATTCGCACCCTATCACAAATTGTTTTAACCATATAACTTTCCTTCTTAATACCCCAGTCAGTGAGGGAGGCTTGTGGGTTTTGATTCTGTAAAATAAGTTGATCACAGAATGGAGTAAGACACTGAGTTTGGACAGGTAAGCCAAGAAAGAGAAGACTAGGTATGGGAAGGAACTAAAAAGCAAGAAAAACAGAGAAGAGGAGGTAGAAAGTAACAAAGTTTCAAAGCTGTTTAGATTGCCACTCCTGGAGTAACTGAAAGAAATTTCCATACTTTGTCTCCAAAGAAATATTACCATCTAAAATGGTAATCCACATGATTCTAGTGAGGCTGTGGGCCCAGGACGCCTCTTTGCATATAAAACTGTTTAAATTTTACTGAGTGATAAGTGAACAGAGGGCTGAATAATGGACTAAGAGCACACTGTCACCTCAAGCTCTTGTTGCTTGGGAAACTTCAACTTACATTAATATTTCATAAGCATCTTCATTATTCAATTACTTCAGGTATTTCACTGTTACTCACTACTGGCAGCAGGTACTCTCCACAACTACTACAAAAATATGATCTTAAAATACAAATCTCCAGATGCTGTTTTTTATGGTGGTCCTAATGGTTCTACATGAAGATAATTTTTAATGTGTGCTCAACTTTTAAACATATTCATTTACTTTAATAGCATCACTGTTACACTGTACCAAAATTCTTTAAGCCAGCAACTTTCTGACATAGAAAGGTTTATTCATTTCACCAGTCTCATCACTCTAATTTTTTATTCAATTCCCTATTCCATTTCACACATTATTCTTCTGCTGGGCCCCAGTGCATCACCACAAAAAATCAATTCCCTGGTGTTCAACAGCATTGTCATTCCATCGTGAATTGCCTTCAGACTCTAGAATTCCCTCTCAATTCCTTATGCTGGTTAACCACCAGCTTGTGTTGGAAGACACTCCCCACAGATGCTCTTTGTCACAGAACTAGAAGGCATTCTCTGAACTCTTACTGCTACTTCTAAACAACTGGTCTACACTCTTAGCCTCTCTCCTTCAGAAGACCACTATCCAACTCCATCTTTCTGGCACCTTTCAAGTACCTGTATGTGTTTTGCATTCAAGAGTTTGGTACCTAGATTTTTAACTCCAACCCATCAGCATCTTCTGCGAGTTAAAAGTCCACATGGCAACCCGCTCAATCTCCGACCCAGCAATCCCTTGCCTCACTACTTCAATCATGCCCACCCATGACATGCTCTCGACACTGCCTGTAACTGTATCTCACTGTGATGACAACTCTGCATTTTCATACATCTTGGAGCAGTCTAGTCTCCTGATCTCATTTGGTAGCGCTTTATTCACTCCCTAAATCATGCACTCCCTTCCCAGACCACAGACTCCCTTCCTAGACCGTGGGCTCCTATCAATTACTTACAGAAGCCTTCACCAACAAAACCTTGTGCATACAATGGAACCTAAAAACCCAGAACCTTGGCTCAAGTCTGTATTTTACCTTTACTGCTTCTATATCTAAACAAATGAGTTCTATTGGGAATGTGGGAATCAGCATGCAGACTTTTGTATCACTGAAACATATTTTGAAATTAGCTGGGCCTTCCTTTGACTTTTCTTAACAACTTCCTTCCCTTTCTCTGATGATGTTTTCAAAAGTTTGCTGATCTTTTGAAGGCCCTGAGCCAACGTCTATCTACAGATTAAATAACGTTCTCCCCTACTTCCTTGAGAAAACAGGGCCTATCCAGCATGAATTCTTTCCAAGTCACTTAATTCCTTCATTTCAACTCAAAAAAAAAAAAAAAACCCTGCATCATTTCCCCTTCTCCCAGCTCTCAAAGCCACCTCCTCCCATACCCTATATATGTCTCCTCTTGGAAAACAATGGCCAGTCATCAACCCATAGCAGGTTAGCTGGCCTTATCTTCTTACCAATGTTCCACCAAAAGTATACAGCAAAGGTCACCAGTCACCTCCCTGCTGTTAAATGCAATCAGATGGGATAATTAAACTTCCTTCACTTTTCTTTCTTAGGTCCAAGTGACCACTTTGCTCAGTTGTCCTTACACGTCTCCTTGGTCTTCCTACATCCTAAATACTTGATCACTGAAATCCTTAAGCCTCTTTCTCCATTCTTCTCTGCAAGTGATCTTGTATAGTGTCATGATTTTAACTACCACATCTAAAGCTCAAGACTATGGAGTGTTTATCTTGCCTGAAACCTTCCAGTCAGTTCAGAGATGGTTAACCAGATGGCCAATACAGATATGTACTTAAATTCGTCAGTCACTATAAGCTTAGCAGAAGGAAAACTGTACTCATCTATGCTCTTGCTTTCAGATTCTCTTCAGCACATGGTGGCTCCATCGTCCACTCGCTCCCCTTCCATTCCTTTCATCCTTAGTCCTTGATTTCTGTCAGTGAGTCCTATTAGGTTTAGCTTGTCAATATCGTAGTAATTAATGATCATCTCTTTCTCAGTCTAAGATTATATAACTCTCCATCAGAATCACTACAATAGTCTTCTACCATTCTCCTGGATCTAATTTCAAATCCCCTCTCTCTGCATAAATACACATTACAAAAAAAAGTGTGTGTGCGTGCGTGCGTGCGTGCGTGCGTGCGTGCGTGTGTGTGTGTGTGTGTCTGTATTCTCCTACACTGTTGCATGAGTGGTTTTCTGTTAGTAAACTGAAAATTTGGTAATATTCTAATATGAATTAAACTCTTCACTGATGTCTCATTACTAGGTATTAGAATTGAAAATTCTTACCACAGCACTTAAAACTCCCTATGACCTAACCCCGGCCTACTTGAGTCACCACATTCTACCTCACACCCTATTCTCCACACACCACTCCTATAACATCCATGTGACTCAGTTGATGGAATTCCTTTTTAAACTGTGCACCCTTGCTAGTAAACGTTGAGCCTTTGAAGACAGAACCACAGCTTACTTGCATCTATGTTCTCACCACCAAAACACACCAAACATTTAACGAATGAATATTGGAAAATAATAGACCACGAAGTATCTTGAAAATAAACATCTTTCTCAAACTATTTTCCCATATTTAAATAAAAATATCTTTTTTGAAAGACTATAATTTTTATCACACTTTTTAGCAACAAATGTACATTTCCCACCTACTGATATATCTTTCTCTCCATCCTGATTAAAAATTACTGGGAAGCCTGACAGGACTCTAAGCTAAAAATGACTTAATAATACGCAAACAAATAGCTCTAATCAGTATGACAGCACTTTTTAGGCCTCCACTGTCTACACTAGGCTTTGGCATGGTCACCAACACATACCAGCTGTAACACAAAGCGTGCATACCTTCCACACAGCGACAGCCCTCCTGGAGCACTCGTGCGTACATATCCACCTTGGACTGGGAAAGGAGCTGGTCCCCAGTCAGGTACGTGTTGTGGGAGGAGGCAATGTAGTAGTTGCAGAGAGGCTGGTCCATGTCTTGGTGCACTTCGTAGTGCAGTGGGTTAAACACGTCACAAGCAGGGCTACGCATGAAGTTTGTGAACCCTGTGGAAGAAGGCATTCCTACTCACAGGACTCTGACACAGACTAAAAGAATCAAAGAACATCCAAGGCAATCTTCAGGGGAGCTTCTGTGGGAAAAACTGGGGCAGTGAGAGATTTGCTTGAAGTCATATAAGGTATCAAAATTTGAAATATGTCTGAGGAGTAGGAGAAGTAGCCATCTAAACACAACCCAGAGAAAAACAAATTGACTTTTTAAGGATTTTGCTTGGGTAGGGGAGGAAATTCACTGTAAAGATATTTATTAACTACTAAGCCCAAGCTAAGCTAACACAGTGCAGCCTGGTAGGCGATCGCTGTTAGGGCCGGATTTATACCAAGTATCCTGACCAACCGAAACTGATAGGTTACTAAGTTAACCTGGAAAACAGAATAGTTAATGTGACAATGTGGCACATCAAAAAGTACTGCTTAAAGGTGTGATTATTGACTACGAAATAGGTTCAGGATAATGTCGCTAACGGTTAACACATTGTACAACTTTGAACTAATGTTTAAAGATTTTGTAGAAAATTCTCGTGGTTTTTCTGTAATCCCTCAAAAGATGAAGTAGAAGGGGTAGTATTAATATTCAAACAAATTCATAAATGATTCATAGTTACCTAAGTAGAATGATCACTAAAGGAGATTGTTTTAAGTTCTTGAGAATCATCTGTCAAAATGAGAAATGTAAATATTCTTAAGAATTTCTCCTCATCCATTTTTATATCCATAATTTAGAGACCATTGCTTGGGGACCCCTCAAGAAAAATACTCATTTCTTATTATAGAAGTGATCTAAGAGATCTTTTTAAAAAGTAGTTCCTAATGATAGAAAATTTTAAGCTACTCTTCTCTATTCTTATTACTAACCCTTACCCCAGGACATAAACACGTAGTATTAAAACCCTCTTATTGAGTCAAATAAAGCTGGCATATGCTTGAGCCCAGTGGTTTGGGGCCAGTCTGAGTAACACAGAAGGCCTGTCTCTTAAAAAAAAAAATTAAAAATTAAAACCCCTTGTCCACACTGATCCTGGGATCAGGGAAAAAATAGGAGACTAACAATCAAAAATGGCATGATGAGTCACAACTCTGAATGCCTTTGGGAGAGCTCGGCTCCCTAGCAAGCTTTGATTAAAATGATCAGTTCTGTCTCTTTTTACGTTGCAGTCTGTAATTTACTTCCCTACATATTTTGAGTGTATACAACTTATGAGTATGTGTGGCTATATTTCTACCATATTGCTTATATACAGCATGCTAGGAGGTAGATTCTGAGTATATACCTGTGGAGAGATTATTTAATTTCTTTGGGCAAATTTCCTCAACTATAAAATAAATGAATTTGTGTTTGCAACAGCCTTTATAATGTTACCAACCAGAAAAAACAAGTCAGTTGCTAGCATTTTACAAAGAAACATACTTAATCTCAAGTCATTCAATTTGTGGATAATATATTTTAGAGTCAGTTTTCCCTTCATAAAATATCAGGATAAGACTATTTCCCAACATAGCCATTTGAGAAAAGCCCAAATATTTCTTGGCCTCCATCTTACACAGCGATAACAAGTAGACAGACTTGTCTGAAGTGAAAAATGCTCATGGGCATTTCAAAAGAGAAACAGCAACATCGCAGCAACTGCTTTGTAGAAAACTGTGCACCGTGGGTTTTTTTTTTTTTTTTTGAATTGTCTGCAATTCCACAAAGAGCTCCTGATTATTTTTCCCTAAAATTTTTGTTGGAATTAAACTCAGTAGAGTGAGTCAAGATGTGAGAAAGTAAGACTACCAAGTGAAAAAAACCTAACAGGTATTTTACCTTCTATGCCAAGGACATTTTTCACTTTATTTTCTTCTGAAACTTCAAACTTCTTTATGATGTCAAGACAGTAGTCCGTTGTCACATTACTCATCTATATAAAACAGAACATAAGCACAGCACTCTTCAGTTTCCTTCGACATGTTCCTCCGCACTGTGGAACATGTGCTGCTTTTTACAGCATTTTTGGTACAGTGCAAAGTACTTAAATGAGCAGCGTGAGATTGTTGGTATCACAGTTCTCCTAATCTTTGAAAAATAATTATGATCTCAATCTTCCTACGCATCTCTCTACTAAATCAATGAATACAACCCTTCAACCATTAAACAAGCGCTCTCCGTGTAGCAATGAAATAAAATGAGTGAACAGGGCACACTACTACCAAACGTCCCACTTGCCATATAGGAGCTATCTGCAAAATTAATGTTTTATAGATAAACACTAAAGTTTAATAATCATACTATATGTAAAAAAAAAACCTTTCTTCAACAAAAGTGAATGCTTCTAGGTAAATTCGTCTATATGTGCATACTCTATAGAACTTTCCATAGAGCAGTCACACCTCTGCAGTGATTCAGGATTACAAAAATTAGCAAGAAAAAAATTTAAAAAGTAGATGAGACATCCATCACAACAGGACTTCGCAGCTACTGCTATGCTCAATTCTAGTAGCTCACTTTATTAATGAAGCATCTTTAAATAAGACACTTACCTTCTCCATGGTTCCTGGCTAAAATAGTGGCAAAGTAGAGGAATAAATGAATTGATGCATGTAGGAACATTGTACAGAACCAAAAAGGCAGAATATGTAAGTCTCAATACAAGCACTGCACACGGCTTCACTGGAGAAAGTTAACTCTTTAAGAATAGTATCTTTAAGTAGCAACATAAAAAAAACTTGATATATTAGCAGCTGGGGATGTAACTAGGGGACAGACCTGTCTTGTATGTGATGGGCCTGCTTTTGATTCCCAGCACCACAAACAACACACACATACACACACACTCACTAATGGATATTTGGATTAAAGTCATTCAGTCTCATAATGTAACATAGACACTTGAAAATACAGATGAATAATGACACAGGAAGCTTCAGCATTTCGTATTTCAAATATATTTCTTAAAGATTTCATTATCTCTTAGGTTCAAGTACTTATGTTCCAGTGAAATCTAATTTTTCTAGTCTATGTAATTTTGATGTGATATATATATACACAAAATACTCAAGTTCAATGTAAACATTACGTATTACAAACATATATATGTATGTGCGTATATATCAATTGGGGGAAAAATAAACCATAAAAAAGGTAACAGATATGGAAGAAAGTAAGAAGATGGGCTTTGCAGAGAGGGAAAGTAGAGGGGTTGAGAGCACAGTAAGGTGAAAGGGATGCAGTATGAAAGGAAGGAAGGAAGGAATACATAAGAATTCCAGAAAGAAAAAAAAAGCATTTAAACTGTTTGCACAGAGCAAAGCTGTTATACCACTATGCTTTACCAGTTTGAAAGAATATAAAATGCTTTTCCCTCTAAACAAGTTGCACAATAGATAATGTATCTTTTGAGTAAAGTTTAAAATCTTTACCATGTTGTCAGACATCACCCAAAAATACAAAAATAAATGAAACGTGCAATACCACCAAGAACCTGGCTGACCCAGAAGGCTGGGGACAATTCATCAAAGTGTCTGTCATAAGCTAGAGACATTTAACATTACCATCTAAATGATAACATCTCACAAACTAAAAAGAAGCAAATTGAGAACTTTATGTGTCATGAGAAGATTGAACGCCCTTTCAATTATTCAATGTTTAAGACCATTGTCCAGAAATGCAGGGCCCACGAACTTGACACAGGCAGATCACCCAGCGCCCACAAGATCTCTCAAACAATAAACAACAAACCAACTGATCATACTGGGGTGCAGATAACTGCAGGTAAGCAGAGAGTCTGTTACTAACCCAAGATACAAAGCAGAATTTGACAATACAAAAGTATCATATTTGAAAATATTCATTAAATTATGGAAAATACTAGTAAGCATTCCACAAAGCCCACACATTTCTAGGCAATATAAAAAAAAATGAATGGGAAATAATTTGCTTTCTACCAAAATGCAAGTATTATGATTTGACTCTTAGAAAAATTCAGTAACATCTCAAAATGCTGAGAGCTGAGGAGTAAGCGTTAACCAACGCCCATTTCCTGTTCCCATTTAATAACTGTCACAAGTAGCAAAATCCTGCGTTTTATAACTTTGATTTTTTAAATCTCTCTTAAGTAATAGTTCCAAGTTTACTGTAGGAATTAAGGTTCAACAAAGGTTAGTGCTTTTATTGCCCATTTTGTTTTATTTTGCTTCCCAAGACTGCTCTTTCTACAGAGGGCAATTGGCACAAAAAGGACTTCAGGTGAAATCTGATTTATTTTTAATAATGCCTTTTACATTTATACAATGCTGTCAGTGTGAAGAACTTCTGCACACATAATCTTCGATAGTTCTTACAATAGTGTTCTGAACTTCAGATTTTGATCCCTATTTTTTAGAAAAGAATACTGATGTTGAGAAAGGTTACATGTTGCTCCCAAAGTCCCAAATCTGTAAGAGACAGAACCAGAGTTCAAGTTTCAATCTTCTTGACTTCAAGATTTTTTTACATCTATTTCCTTGTTTGTCTTTATTTCTATCAAAAAGGAGAAATGCTTACTTTCAGGATGGTTGATTTTTCAACACAGCTGAAACTCCTGAATCTTTTCCAAAATTTAAAAATTTTTGCACCTTTCAAATCAGCTATTACAATTCGACTTATTTTGTTATTCAAGATTAGACTTTACTCTCTTTTCCTTATGTACTACATTTCCTTAAACTCATTCAGAAGGGAAAAGATTCACAGGTCCTCACATTAAAGATCAGTACCCACGAGACTGACCAGGGGCAGAAGCCAGTCATATATCTACAAAGTATTCAGATTCTCACACAATACTGTTAGCCCCAGACTTCCTGTTAGTTTTCTGAAAAACTTCCCCAGTGAGTGCAAATTTTAAAAACAGTGAGAGGAATAAACAACTATATTGCTCATGACTATGATTCATAAAATCTCAAACACAAAATCAAAATACTCCTTGCAAAAAAATGTTAATATCACTAAACTTTCAAACTTAGCAAAATCACTTCTTCAAAATTACATAAGTGAAAATTCAGAAGCTTATAACTAATAACAAAATTCTCCCTTCTATACCCAGAATCACTCCCCAAAGGCAACAAAGCAAAGCAAACATTTCTTGATATTTCTTTTGAAATAGGTCGGTACATTCCTAATTATTGTACTACTGTTACTTTCAGTTTTATACATTTAAGCACTCTATTAACTTTTTATTGTGTCATATATCATGCATAATAACCATCAGCCAAAGTAAGAAGCTCTCCTGGATCACCAGGGCCTTCTCCCTTTTCCTGTCTTCCCATACAATATTTATTATAAACAACCTGGTATTTAAATTATTTCAGGTATATAAACGTTGAACATTGCTAAATCTGTTGTGCATGACAATTGCATTTCCTTTCTTAAAGAATTTTCTGGTTTATTAATTGCTGAAATTTCTATTCATTTGGTTAATTTTTAATGTGTTTATCACAAATTCTTCTCAAAGACTCTACTAGTCTTTCAGTAGTTTCCACATAACGAAAGGCAACAGAAAATCTACAAATTCCATTTCTCCCTCTTACATAAGTTCCCCTTCTTTACAGGCTGCTGGGATTTTAGCATAACCTTCAGGGCTTACCCTAACTTTGTTCTGTCATTCTTACAAAAAACAATTCAGGAAACAAATTTTTCATTTTTTGCATGTGTTTTGTGCGTATTGGGTTATGTACTCCATATATTCTATTTTGTACATACTTTTGTTTGATGATTTAGTGAGGCAGAAAATTCTGGGTAGAATCACTGCTCCTGTGTTTTCTGGCTTCCGGAATTGCTTCTGAGAAGTCCTGATTCCACTCTGATTCCTGTTCTTTTCGCAGGCCCTAACTTTTGTCTGTCAGGTTGGCTGGCTTTGATTTGTCTTCTCTGAAAGCTTTTAGGGTTTCCCTTATCAGTGGCGTGACAGCACTTCAGGTGACCTGCCTCAGTAGATCTTCTTACACTGCACAGAGCTTGGCCATCTTTGGTGTGCTGACCTAGAGTAGATGCTTATCTTTTGGCATCAATTTTTTGGCATTATTTGATAACTGCCTCCATTCTATTTTCTTTTATCTTTTCCTACTTTCTATTTCTTTGTTGTTTGTTCTACTTTTTCAACTTTATACTGCAAGCCTTCTTTTAAGTTTACCTCTCTGCTTTTATAGTTTTAATTTCTAAAAACTGCTTTTTCCTATGGAATCCTCTTTTTACATAGTATCTTGTTTTCACCTTAAGGCTACAATTTCTCATCACTCTGATGATATTAAGGACAGCTTTTAAAGTTTCCTTCTTCCTGCTTTGCCCCTATTTCTACTCAGTTTCTTGTTTTTGTCTGGTTGCTTTTGTCTGCATTCTTATAGGACAGAATTTCCTCAGGCACATACCGGGCCTTGGCTATTTAAATCAATGTCTTAAGTAATCTATTTAAAAGCATATTTAAAATCAGGTCAATAAGAAAGCAGCTGGAAAAATGTGTATTTGTTAAATAGAACTTATTAAGTAGTGGGCTTACTGAGTAGTAGAATTTTCCAACTGGATTATTTTACTAGGAGATTTCATATGTACAGTAAATATCTCCAGGATTTTCCTCCTTAAGTTGATGTAGTAGTTTTCTAGGACTGCTATAAGAAATTACCACAAATTTGGTGATTTAGGACAACAGAAATTTATTTTTTCATAGTTCCGAAGGCCAGAAGTCCAGAACCAAGGGGTCGGTACCGTAGTTTCTCCTGAGGTTCTGAAGGAGAACGTGCCCCCTGGCTCTCCTAGCTTCTGACAGTGGCCAGCGACTGAGAGCATTCCTTAGTTTAAGGCTTCTTACTAGAATCTCTGCTTACATCTTCACGTGACCTTCTTTTCTGTGTGTGTCTCTTTCATCTTTTCTTGCTCCTTTAAGACCAAGCATCATTTGATTTACAGCTCACCCTAAATCTAGGATGGTCAAAATCATTAACTTCATTTACACCTAGAAAGACCTTATTTTCTAGCTACATTCCAGTTACTGGAAGTTAGAATCTTTGGATGCCACAACTCAACCCACTAGAGCTGGCAGTATTTTCCAAAAAAAAAAAAAAAAAATTCTTCCAATGTTCTACCTGGTGAGGATAAACCTGAGAGCTGAGTATTAGAGGACAGTTATGGTTCTCACACTTCGCTGTGTAGATGTTCTTTTATCTTGGTATCCATTCCCTATTTCAATGAAATAAACCACCCCAAAATTTGGAGACATAGTAGCAATGACTTATTTGATCTTAATTGCATAAGACAGCAAGTGGGGCTGGGTTGATAGTCAAAGCAACTTACTAAGTGGACCCAGACTCAAGGGTTGGGAAACCAGAATCTACTTTTTGATGGGAAGAGAAGCAAAGGATAGGAGAGCTCCCGCAACTACCCTCATAATGCCTGTTTTCAGTACTCACACTCAGATGCCTGGGTCACCCGTTAGTCCGGTCCCACTTAGTCCACGCTCCCCAACCCTTACTTCAACTGTATCTGAGGATACCGGAGGCCTCACTGCCTTGCCTCACGAGATAAGAGAGAAGAGCCAGAGTACTAACCGCATCTTAAACTGGCCTTCAAACACTGCTTGTGTTTTCAACCCGTCCTTCACTCCTGTTTCCCAGAATATCACACAACTATTAATTCCCAAGCTCTTCTGCGAGCTCCTCTGTACGAACTGAGTTGCTACATAGCACCTCACACCACGAGCATGGGCTCAGTGTTCTGGGTTTTCTTCGGGTCAGACATGTTTCAAGGCAGTGATGCTCCTCTCTTAAAATCTTTGTCCCTGTGATTTTTACACTCCAGGGCAGGAGAGCGGGTGTCTTTATTATATTTTTAGATAATTTGAGGTGACACTCAAGAAACAGTTTTCAACTCAATGAGACAACTACCATAACTGTTTCTCTCCCCAAACTAGCAATCTCAAATTCACTCTAAAATTAAATCACAAATTGCATAGCATTTGAATATATGACTATTTCACAGAAAATGTTATTCAGCAAGTATATTTGAGGCAGCAAGAAAAATTACAAGATGTAATTCTTGCAACTGCTCTAAATTGCAAAGCAGAAAAAGATGCAGAAGTTCAGAAAAGGATTTTAAAAGAATATTTCTCAGATGAGAAAATGCTATAAAAAGAGAGAGAGAAAGGTGCACTAGCACCACAAGGGATTTGTGATAAGCAAAGAAGAATTTATAATTATTTTTGATGAGATAGAGAAGATGTGACTCTTAACAAACCATTCTGGATTTGGAGAAGAGTAATAAAGGAATAAGGAACAAATGACACGTATAGTTGCATCAGGAGGATCAAGGTCACAGTTTGTGGAAAGAATAAAGATGTTAAAGGGGCAACTTTCTACAAAAGGGATGTTCAGAACTATGTCATGTAAAGCTAAAATACAGAAAGGGTCCCTGGGAATAGAAAAGCTCTAAAAAAAAAAACCCTAGAATTAACAATCCACGGGATGATTTCAGATGAAGGCTGGGAATAAACAGAGACCCACTTCGTACTTTCCCACAGAGGCAGGCTCTACTCTTTAACTGCTAGGAGCTTTGTCAACTTACAAGATTGCTTCAACACATCAGTTTTCTCTTCCTTCCTCCTCAACTGATAAGAAACAAAAGGATAAAAAGAGAATAGAGTCTTGCTAAAAGGGTTACAAAGAAGGATGGAGAAATGAAATCAAACTATTATCCCAGAACAAAGTCCTAAACATGATTTGAACACACAAAATGTCTTCAGTCCCTGAGCTGAGAAATGGATAAGAACTCTGTAAATGCAGGTAATTGCTTGGCAAATAAAGGAGGAAGGTGGATGAAAACCCCATTTCAACCATCCTAGAACTCTGGAATCACTGACTGGGGGAAATCTGTGATCCTTCCTGTGGATGCAAGGGTGAAACCAGAGAGAAACCTCAGCCATCTGGCTCCTTGCTTGACTGGCACTTCTTCAGACAGGCAGGATTTCTCTCAGACATCCACACTGTAAGGATGAAAGTCCTAGTCAAATATTGCTTGGACCTGCCAAAGTCACAAATTCATTTTTCAAAGAACTTTGGCAAAATAAAAATCTACCCATGGGTCACTCACTATCCGATTTCACATAATACTTGACAGCATATGAGACCAGCAGTGATTTTTCATGTCACAATTGAGCAAACCTGTAAAAGTTGAACACTCTGGTGTCCTTGCCAACCATACTCCATCAGAAGACAATGAATTACTGAGTACAGACCATCAAATTGCCTCTATTTTGTGCCATTGTGAAAATCTAGTTTTAAACCTGAAAACCCATCCTAACTCATGACCAAAGATTGCTAACAATTCCACTGGTGTACATTTAGATCATGTCCAGTTTTTCCCCATTTTAAAGAGAACTGAAATGCACAACTTTATTTTAAAAATTTATATGTATTTATAATAAAAATAGGATAAACTACTAAAATTAAATGGTTTGATCAAAGTTTTATAAATTTTATAAAATACTATGTATTATGAATCTGGCCTAATGGAAGATTGTACTATTTTGTAATTATACCAAGAATATAAAAAGGATACCATGTTTAGCAATATTTTTTAATATTAACTAACTTGGTGCATAAAAAAGGATCTCATGATTTATTATATATTTTAATTACTAAAAATGGCAAAATTTTATGAGTTTATTTTAAATTTTTATCAAACTTTTTGTTTCAAATGTTTTGCCTATTTTTTACTGATGATCCATTTTTGTTTTTTTATTGTTGTTGTTTTGTCCTCAATAACCTAAGAGTACTTTCCATATTAAAGAAATTAACTGTTTTAGTCCTATATATGTTACAAATATTTTCCTACTTTGTACTTTAATTTTATGATGTTTGATATATCACACCACAGAGAACTGTAAGGTTTCGGTACATTAATCTTACTTAATGGTTTCTGCCTTCTTGGGTATAAATTTTAATATGTAATGTTTAAATTTTTTCAGGTCATGTCCATATGTAAATACATTCAAGATAATTTAGAAAATTAAACTAGACAACAGATAATAATCTGCCAAGAGCAGATGTCAAAGAACACTGACTTCCCCAAATACAATTAACAAGCAGAACATCATCATAATCAAAAACAGGAAATAAACACGTGCCCCTTAGCTAGTGACATTTGCTACTGGTATTCAAATTCACTGGAAGTCAGTAACACATTCTTATTTTAATTCATTCGCGTTTTAATTCCTCACGTTGTTACACTTCTGAGTATCTCAGCCAAAGGGCTTTCACATTCATTACTACCATCAATCACTTTTTTTTTGAGACAGGGTCTTGCTCTATAGCCCAGGCTGGTCCTGAACTCATTATGTAGCCCAGCTGGCCTTGGACTCGCAGTAACCCTCCTGCCTCAGCCTCCTGGGTGATGGAATACCATCCATCTTTAATTTGACTGTGAAGTAGAAAAAAACAGGCATCAGCTCACCTTTTGTAAGGGCAGGAAACCAAGGCTCAAAAACAATGAGCCACCTGCCTGGATTCTCCAGCACTAAAGCTGGCAGTGTGTGGAACAGGGGGAACTCTCCAGGGGAAGTGTAGGAGTTACGGAGGAACAGCAAACAAGAACAGAGTAAGTGGTAAGGACACAGCTTTCTGGGAACAAATAAACACATACTGACAAACATTTGAAAACATTTCCGATTACCCCATGCCCTTTTACTACCTCATAATTAATTCTGTTACTGGAGAATCCCACCTTTGCCAAATTACCAAAAAGTATAATTAAAATAACTAATTTTGATTAAAAATTTTATTAACTTTATCTGGCTTAATTCTTAAGGTGGCAAAACCAAAACTTATAAAACTGAATCTGAAACGTACATGACTAAGATAATGAGGTAAGTTAAGGTATTACCACATCTGATATCTTTTTCTGACATAAACTAATTTGATTTTCCAACACTAACTGGATATTCAGCATTTCCGCGTAATCTAACATTACCTGCCCTGAGTCACTACAGACCTGTGAAGTTGGTCCCTACTCCATATGCCAAGTCCCAACAGAGTTCCCCGCTACCCATATTTCTACCTGGCTGACTAAAAATGTGAAGGCTCAATTAGTGAAAAAACTGACCAGACAGTACTTAAAAGATTAAAAACCAATTGTTATTTGCAAACTATTATAATAGAGGAAAAGAGATCTCAGGATATAACTGAATTCAGTTATGACTAGAACATGGAGAAGCGTAGACAAGGAGCAAAGTAGGGATCAATTTTAAGGGGACTGATCTAAGAGGGAAGACAGATTCCGGCCAAATGGACCTAACGAAATAGTTACTGAGAGCAAACCAAAGTGACCAGGCATCGCCTAGGTGTTGATGCAGGGGAGGAATTTTGTCAAGTATCGAGGGCGGATGTCCTCTGACCAAGCAGGATTCCTGCTACTGGAAGACTCTGGAGAACACGGCCAAACACAAGTCAAAAGAGGACACAAACAAGCCTCTCCAGACTCATCAAGGAGATGATTCTTGTCAGTTTCTACAAATGTTCCTCAGTAATTCACTAGAATAACTAACAGAACTTAAGGATGTACTTCACTTACTGTTATTAATTTTTAGTAAAAGATACAACTCAGAAAAAGCAAACAAAAGAGATGCATAGGGCAAGGTGGGGGGAGAGGTTGTTGCAGAGTTTCCATGCCCTTTCCGTATAGACCACCCTCTGGCACCTGCACGTGTTCACCAATCCAGATGTTCTCCAAGCCCAGTGGACAATATGGAGGTCCCATTACATAGGCATGGTTGACTAAAGCACTACCATGATTAGCTCAATCTCTAACCACACTCCTTCCAAAGGGCAGGACTGAAATTTCCACCCTTTTGCCACATGGTTGGTTCCTCTGGCTACAGGCTTCCATTCTGAGACTAAGTAGGAAGCCACAGTCCCCTCATCAGCATAGATACAGGTTTGGTTAAAAGGGACTTGTTATAAATGACAAAATTAAAAACAAAAATACCTCCTATCGCTTAGGAAATTCCAAGGGCTTTAGTGGCTCTATGCCAAAAGCAGGACAAACATCAAACACATACATACATTTTTTTAAAAAAAAAACTATGCCACAACGTCACAGACGTGGAAGGGAGGAGGCATAGGAGCAATCATTTAGAGGAAAATCTTAGTCGTATATAAAATTGATGGGGTTCAGGACACAGTACCCCAACATATAGCATTTCAACATTCAGGGAAACTGTAAAAGCAAGAAAGTCCTTCTGACCTTGCCCCAGCCTTTCTCCCTTAAACTAGCAGCCTGGAAGAGGCTGCTTTTGACTTTACTCTGCAGCAGGTCATAGACTAGCAGGAGGAAAGGTAAAGACATGGGGATGCCAAGCAAAATCTGAACAGGCCTTGCTAAGTTTCCCCTAAATCCATCACCATAGATGTTCACTGAACCTAGCCAAAAAACAAAAAACACAGGCTCCTGTTTGGGTGGGTTTTCACTTCCTTGTGAAGGTTCCCCTGTATCACGCAAAACTTATTAAAATAAATGTGTATGTTCTTCTCTTGTTAATCTGCCTTTTGTAAGGGGCCTCAGCCATGAACTTAGCTATGAAAAGGATAAGAACAACACATTTTTCCTCCCCTGGGGAATTTTATAGCCAACGGCATATATGGGTACCTGGTCACTTGCAATTTCTCATAGCTCCATGGAAAAATAGGCAGATCTGTGCTATCTAATGAGTCTGATTATTTACTGAGCAGCTAATACACCAGGCAATGCAATAAGAATTTATATTCACATGTCTTTTGATTCTCACATGATGTCACAGACCTATATTACTAAGAAAAGCATTTCGATACTCACAAAATCAAGGAAGAGAGATTAATGTAACCAAAGTCATATACTAGGCACTACGTATCCATTCAGGCAGACTTCTCACCATTTAAGAATCTTCAAGCAGCAACTACTTGTTCAGATTATGAATGCTTAATAAGTTTTGAACTATGCCAAGTGTAGCTGATAATTGTCTAGTTAAATAGGAGAAAGTTGAAAAAAAAGCTAAAAGACTAAAGTGACTCTTGAATGGAAATCACTTTGAAAAATTCAATTTAATTCAAACTAGTATCAAAATTAAATGAGCACTGCTACATATAAATTGACCATTTATTACTAATTAATATCAATATCTTAACAAATACAAATTTTAAAGAAGCACAATGTCCATAAAAATACAACACAATTTTGATAAAAAATTATAACAGATTTTCATAAAATATAATAAATTTTGTTGGGCCTCAAAAAGCTAAAACCTAGCAAACTTTTAAAAGTACATTATTTCTTGAGTATTTGTGGGGTCTTTCTTTTGAAACAGGGTCTCATTCAACGGTCCAGGCTGGTTCAGAACTTGCAATCCTGCTCACTCAGGCTCCTGAGTGCTGGGTTTAGAAACTTGCACCACCAAGTTCAGCTTATAGGTGCTAGGGAATCGAACCCTGAGCCTTGTGCTTGCTAGTCGAGCAGTCTAACCACTGCGCTATTCCTCTAGCCCTATTTATCTCTTAGCATTCTCTTTCGTCTTGTCACAGGCTCTAAAAATTATAAAATATCAAAAAAGTCTTTATTTTGAGGTGAATGGAGGTTTTTGTCTATCCCCAGAACTTAGCCCAATGCCTGAACACACAAGGGATGACCAAAATGCTCGGTGAAGGTTTAGATTTTAAAAATTAAATATATATAAAAGATAAATTGCCACCGATCCCCCTAAAAGTACTCTCCCTTGCGTCAACAGCTATGGCTCGTGGCTATGAGGCTCCTTCTCGTGAAACTTATCCCGTCATTCCCGCCACTTTTCGAAGCAGTTCTAGAAGCTCTCTTGTTGATTGTCCTTACAATGTGTGGCACAGCCACTAGGTGCTGCCCAGGGAAAGGTGTGTCCTCATTCATCTTTTTCACCAGAACTGGAGCCGCACAACTTCCGACTCTCTCCAAAGTCAAAACGACAATTTGAATTTACTCAAGACAAGTAAAAACACCCGTGAAAGAGGACTTCCGCCTCTGACTGAGAAAGCAGGAGTGATGGGATTGCATGTCTAAAGCAAGAGGAAATACTTTGAGGAAGATTAATGAAAAATTTTTAAATGGTAGTATTGTTTTATAATTTAAATATTCATATATTTTAATACTTCTTGCATAGTATGTATTCACATAAGAAAATTAATTAATCCGAAATGATACTAACCCAAGTACCTCCCCCTCTTTGAAGGAAAGAAACTCACAGCTAGCAAAGTCAGTCAGTCCACTCTCCATCATCTAGGCCCCTTGAGAGTCAGCGAGAACTTCGCACCCACTGATATTAAAATAATGATTCAATGTTGTTGCATTCACAGCAAAACTGTGTTCTCCTTCACATGAACTATCCACATCCAGATCATATACTCAAACCTCATGACCCAGCGGCTACACTCACTGTTTACCAAGGGAACTGAAATCACATATACACAAAAATACATAAATATTCATAGCGGCCTTCTTTGTAATAGCTAAAAACTGAAAACAACCAAACTGTCCATACACTATAAATGGTTAAACAAAATGCCGATACCCACACACACAATGGCAGATCATTCAGAAGTAGGAAGGAATGAAAGGGGTCTAGGGACACAGCTGCTTTGCAGGGAAACGGCCTACAGCACGTGGCCCTGGATTTGATCACCAGCAGTTGGGGCAGGAGTGATGGGGAGCAGAGAGAAAGCAGACAGGGGAGGAGACCACAGCTTCTTACTGCATGGATGAACTTTGAAAGTATTATGCCACAGCTGAAACAAACCAATCACAACGGTCACGTATTACATAACTCTCTTTATATGAAATGTCCAGGATAAGCAAATCAACAGAGACAGGAAGAGCTTATAGGTTAGTGGTTACCAAGGACTGGGAGAGGAATAAATGGGGACTGGCTGCTAACGGCTATGGGTTTTCTTCTTGCGATGCTGAAAATATTTACAAATTAATGATAACAATTAGATAACTCTGAATGCAATGGAAACCACTAGCCTGCATCTTTTAAATGAATGAGTTTTGTAATACATGAATTATATCTCAATAAAGCTGTTATTTTTTTTAAAAAAAACTTTTGAAGCATAGGCAGGTTATTTGTATGAGTACTGTAGAAAGAATTCATCCTATCCATTATCATAATGCAGCCCAAATATTTGACATCCCTTTACAATTGAGACAGAATTAATTGTACTTGTTTTAAACTGCATAAACAAGTTCTTCATATTAAGACTATGAGTCCATAAATCTAAAGAAAATTAAAAGGAAACTATCAACTAAAAAAGAAACCATAAATCTAAAAAAAATTAAAAGGAAACTATCAACTAAAAAAAGAAACCAAAGACCTTCTCCCATGAAATCTAGCATAAAAGGTGAAAATCTTTAACAAAATACTCATTTATTTCTGTACTATAATGAGAAAGAAATGGAGTGTGAGATTTTTAAAAATAATAGCAAAATGATAAAACTAAATTTATTAAGTATAATTCAGCCTATGTAATTTTAAAATTAAAATGTTTTTCCTTAAATAGATTTAAGAATTCCTTTTGCAAATCAGAATCTAATTTATTAGCCTTTTCATACGATCAAATGTCAACTTCCATGAAATTTATCAATGACTTGGCTAAATGCTAGTTAAAAATTGTCTTAATTAAATAACAAGTCACATTATCAGTATCTGTATTAACACAAATTTATACTTGTAGAAACAAAACACTATTAGTAATATTTCATTGTATTAGTATAGAGAAAACATGATCATTGTATCCAATATGAAACATATTAGTATTAATGTCTTTGTAGAAAAATACATGTATCAAATACTCAAAAAATTTAAGGTAAAAAATTATATAAGCCGATGTTCAAGTTAACACTTCCTTTCTTAAAGGCTGTTAGAAATGTATTTTAAATTACTTACAGATAAGATTTTTGTGGCCTTCTGCCATTGACCATTTACCCTGGACTTAAGGTATACCTATATCTAACTCCGAAACACAACCATGTACCTCTCACCTGTATTTTTAAGTCAACCTGCAATTGAGCAGTCTATGATACCTTTTGTTCCACCTTCAAAAACTGAGCCAGCTCTTCCACGGTGAGGTGGTCTTTCTTGTCACTGTAGCTCAGGAGCAGCAAATACAGGTCTCGTCTCAGGGACATCATTTTGTAAAAAACACAGAACTCTTCAAATGTCAAAGTTCCTTGGTTCTCATCTGTGTCAGCTTCCTGAAAAGGGCGCAAGGGTGAAAGGCAGCTGAGAGCTCAAAATAGTAAATAATTCAGTACAAGAAAATTGTCCTTGGTGAAAGCGTCAGCACACAAATCGTGAATGCGGCACATTCATTTTCAGCAAACACAGAAAATAAAAATTTGATTATGTATTAGGTTCAAAAGAAGATGTTAACAAATTATAAAAATTTGACCTTACATAAGCCCATTTCCCTAAGCACAATAAATGTATAACAACAGAAAAACTTCTTAAAACTATGGAATCAATATAATACACTTCCAAATCAGAAACAAAACACAGAAATAAAACACTTCATATTAAAACTTATGCAGCGCCCTAGGTTGAATCCTCAGTGCCACAAAAAAAAAACAACTGTACAATAAATTAGTAAATAAAAAGAATACCTGAAGTCAAATTTATTAGAAAACAAAGTAGACTATTAAAAACTAAAATTAATCATTAACTCAAAAAGCTATGAAAATGTAGCCAAAGATAATAGAGTAAGTTATAAGCAAATACAGAAAGCAATGAGACAGAAAACAAACAGAAATAACACAAAAGTAAACAAGAAAACTGAAAGCAGATTTTGGAAGACACTAATGAAAATAGAGAATTCCTGAAAACGCCTAGCCAGAAAAGACAAAGTGTATTTAACACATGACAACAACAGCCGATTCTCCCCAGACTCCGAACCGTAATCCAACCAGGTCCAATTTTTTCTGTAAGAGAGTGTCCAACTCCTAACAGGTAGTTCTAATGCTTTTATACCCTTCATGTCAGTAGTACGTCCCTGTGATTCCCTCATGGAAGGTCAGAGCAATGCATCTGGGTTGACATTTACTACACATTACTTATTTCTAATAATTACTGGGCAAGAATCTTCCACTACCTAGCTTACTTCTAATTGGCTGAATTTGTCATAACACCATGGGAGATACTTAAAGAACAACCGACCTAGACACATTATTTTCATCATTCAAAATAAATGAACAAAAACTGGTGAGGAATAAATGGCATTTTGAAATGCAGGGAATTCGTGAAATACGCTCAGTTGTTGAATAGTTTTAAACATTGCTTTGAAAGTCAAAGTGCGCCAAAAAAAATGTATTTAAACTTTAACTTTGGGTCAATTAAGAGTAAACACTTTGACCAATATTTAAGCCGCCTGCAGTTCTACATGATGCTGATTGCTCCTGCCATCCATCATTTTAAAGAAATGGTAAATCGGATGGTAGAATATCAGCATTCTTTGGTGTGTGAGGCTCTTAGTTGGGGAATCTTGGCACCTTAAGAAACTGGCTTTATTCTCCATATTCTTGCTGTAACTTTGTGTCAAAATACTTAATCCTAGATACAGGGACAAAAATGGTTTTCAAGACTTCCATGTAAATGTTCAACCAAATAATAATAATAAAACTCCTGAGTGTTAAACAACAGCATGTAAAGACTTCAAAAGAATCCATCCATATCATGCAAAGTTTCTTTTTTTAAAAAATCACATCCACTTGCAACAGAGGGAAAAAAAAAATCTCTAGAAGGCTTTAACATCCTTGCCAGAAATACAGTGAAAAGACACAACACTCCAGAGATAATATATATTGGGCATTTTAAAGCCAAAACTCTGAAATCTAAAATATTCCAAAATCAAAAACTTTCTGCGCATCAATATGACACCACAAGTGAAAAATTCCATACGTGACTTCATAGGACAAGCTGCTGGTAAAATACAGGTGGACTGAAAATATTATTTAAAGTCACCTTCAGGCTATGTGTATAACATGAATTTGTATTTAAACTTGAGCTCTATGTCTAACGTATAGCATTACATATTTGCAAATACTGAAAAAAATAAAATAAAATCCAAAACACTTCTGTCCTCAAGCACTTCAGACAAGGGGTACCCTGCCTGGGTTAAGGTCCTTAAAGCAGTCACTCCCACCAGGAACATTTGCAGACCTGCTGGGTGCCAGGCCTGGGATCAGAATGTTTCTTGTATGGTAGAATCACTTGCCCAGGGACTTTTTGGATTTTTAAGCTTTATTAATCTGAAATTTAAATTGGACTCAATATTTTTTTTAAATTTTTGACTAAAGGATTTATTTTGAACTCGCAGGCATTGGATACAAACATTTTCTATGCCTTATGAAACGCCTTGTATATTAGAAATACATTTGGTGGGGGGAATAGTTATAGTAGAAATAGCTCAATGTCTTACATTACTTTTTTACCCCAAATTTTATTATTATTCCAGGTATAGACTTTGCACTGTTCTTGGCCTCTCAGATTTAATCGGCAGCTGCCCCTTTAGCACTAGAATGCCTTCTAAGGAAACAGAACAGGTGGGGAGGTGGGGCTTGCAACAGTGCAAATGTGAGACGACAGGGGACGTGCCAGGACTGTGGCAAACCCTTCCACGTAGAAAGATAACTGACTCCATCTGTGACAACTCATTTTCCCTCCAAAGTCCCTCACTCCCGCTCTGATGTTCTGCATATGGGAACATCTCACTCTTTCCCCCTTTCCTTTCTCATGTGCAGTGGGCCCGAGATTCCCACAACCCAAACCATCTCCAACTCAGGGCTTCTCCCACAAGGGATCATGGTGAGGGGTCTCAGGAGGGAGCCAGACTGCCTTCCATTCATTGCTGAAGCTCAGGGCCCTGGTTTTTGCCCTTACCCCTGTAGGAGTAATTTATTAGAAAACAACAAAAACGCACCAAACATAAAACACACTGCCCTCATATGCTTTTTGCATGCACAAAATATACTATACCTGGTCACTTAGAGTAAAAATTATTGCAAAGAAATGGGCTAGACATACAACTTATCTCCAGATAAGTGCCCCTTATAAGTCAATATTCTAGTTCATCACTAAGTCTAACACTGTCCTTACTCTGACTCCACAGAGCTCACTTCTGTCCCTGACACTAAAGACTAATGCAGTCTCAGTCAGATGCCAGAGTACACTTCAACCAGAAGACATGGCTTAATGGTTTGCTGACAAGAAAAGAACATCATCTCCAACACACAAAAAAAGTGGTGAACAATTTCTGGAAAGCTCACTAAGTGGCAGGTGTGCTTAGCACATCTAAGTCTCATAAATTATAATTCTTAAACTCCAAAGAAACAAAAGAGCCCTTGAGGCCTTAGATAAGTGCCATATTTGGTCTTTATTCTCACCCTCACAACAGCCCTGTGAAGTGGGTACCGGTATATGAGGCATTTTTGTCCTCTCCAGAAACTTGATTTTGTTTGGTCCCTTCTTTAAGTATCAGGAAAAGTGTTTGTAATTACACTGGAAACAACAACAACAAACATTTGGCAGAGTGAAATTATGAATGCATATTTAAATTTATAAATTTTTCTTTGATGAAATCAAAGGCCTCTCTTCACCAAAGATAAGATGGTACAAACCAAGTAATATTAGCTTCCAACAAAACAAAACAGCCTTTCAGTGTAACTCTGCACATCAGTTAATCTTTATGTGTTCTACATAAGGCCAGTGCAACTGGGAAAACATACCTGAAACATTTGCCTGACTTTTCTTCGAGGCAGATTGACATTTAGTTTATGCATCAATTGATGTATCTCTTCAATATTCAACAAGCCGTCGCCATTCTTATCAGCTTCCTCGAAGGTCTGTTTCACCCACGTCCAGAAAGGTCAAGGAAAACACTTCGGTTTTCATCAAATACAAACTGCTTTCCCACAGACCCGTCACAAGGACATTAATCACAACATAACTGGAAAGGACATTTCTTAAGGATCCACAAGCTCTAGTGAACTACTAAAACCAAGAAAAGAGGAGGACACACCTCCACTGGGACACAAGAGTCCATCAAACTATTGTGAGAGCTTCTTTAATTCAACCACTTTCACACAATCTTATCCAAATGAAATATTAAACCCATCATTGCAAAAACACTTCTAGCATCAACTGTAAAGGGGAAAAACTACACATTACTATTTCCAATTCTGCTCTTGCAAGAGGAATACCTTAATTCACATCTCTCTTACTAAATGCCATAAATTCAAACTACTTTCAAATAATTTTGTACATTACCCCTTTATCTCACTTTCTGACCAGCTGTTCTCAGTTATGCTGCCATGCCCAACGCATAGCTTGTGTCCTCCTTAGTCCCCATGCCCAAGTTTAGAGCTCTTCATTTACCGGGCCTAGAGGTGGCAGTCGTAGGAATGGCCCAGGATGACAGCTCTCTAACACTTCGTTCTCTGGATCTCTTCATGATGAAAAAACACAAACACTTGGCTCTCATTTTCTATGCCCTCTCAGCTAGCATCTTTTTACCTTCACAGTTCTCCCGATACAGGATTTCATCTGTCTGCTGAGCCCCACCACTGTATTTAAAAATTAGACCTTCTAGTTTAATCTCCTCATTGTTCACGTGATGATATAAAACTAAAGAAAAAGGAAAAGCTGATTAGAATTGGTAAGAGATGCTTCTCTCAAGTCAGGCCTTGTGGTCTGACCAAGCATCCCCTCCACTACCCACATAAGGCCTCTCTAACACTACATTCCTCTCCGTTACCGGCCCCAACAGTCCTCACCAAATGGGTTCAAACTTATACCCACAGTCCCTAAAAAGGCGTATGAGCCTGATGTGGCAGAAGTTGCCTCGAAGTTCAGTTAAGAGACTAGGTGAACAAGAATGTAAATTGAATTTAGATATGAAGGATTTATATCATATGAACTGAGATCTTACAAGACCCTAGTGGCATGAGGCTTGTGTTGTTTTGCACAGTGGAAAAGCAGAGTGTCAATAAATGGAAGAATTAACAATTCCTATTTAATTTTAGAAGAGTATTTTAAAACGGATGATTCATAATTATTGCAGGGTAAGTTATAGAAAATAGGAATGTGTGCTATTGCACAGATGCTCAGACAGCAGAACTGGGCTTCAAAGTTTGAAAGGTGAGAAGATGAACAAAGGTGATGAAGAAAACCAAAGATCCAACGTCAGGGAACTAAGAAATGAAGGAACGTGAGGAGAGGCCCCGGGATCATTTTCCTCATTGAGCAGGTTGATATTAAGTGGAAGATTTTCATCCTAACTCTAAAGATTAACTAACCTCCCAGTGATAACATGTTTCATTTCTTATATGTTTAACTTGATGACTGTAGAAGACTGTACCTTAAAAACTTAAAAACAGCCAGAAAGGAAAATTTGTCTTCCTTAAAGATTTAGATAATTTTCAGGTCATAAATACCTTGCTTCACATTCTATTCTCTTTATTACATTTAAAAATAGATAAATGGCCCAGCTCTTCCAATTTTTCTCACAGAGTTCAGTAAGGACTTCATTTGCGTGGGGGGGAGGGTGTGTATGTTACCTAGAAGTTAGAGAGACCCAGACTTTGATAAATAACAACTGAAGAATCAAAAAGCTAAGTAATTAGGGCCAACTATCAGCAAGTACCAGGAGCTCATCTTTTTGTGTTTCAGGGTACCCAGGATTCACATCGTGAGCTCGATTTCTGACTGTGGGCTCTGCTGTGTTCCACAGAATGTTTACGCAGAATACAAAAGTTTATGAAACGAGTCTACTGACAAATATTTTCATCCTTTCATTCTACTATTCTTTACCAAAGTCTCTCAAAGACTCATCAGAGAAGAGGCAGAGGAAGACAAATCTTAAGTGTGAGAATATCTGCTAGGCACCTCTTTAGAATGGACATGCACCTGTAAGGCCTTCAGTACCCACACATAAGCGTCCCTTGGTTTATGGGGCATAGGACTGGCAAGACAAAACAAAGAAATGGTTGAATCAGACTAAGAAACGTACACTAGTCCTAATTCTTTACTGAGCTGACCCTGTCACCTTGTGGCACTGATGTCACCTCCTGGAGCCTCTGTTTCCTCATCTGGAATGTCAGTTACAAATAGGTAGCCTAGAGATCCCTTCCAACTCTTAAGATTCTATGAAAGGGAAAGCAATTCTTTCCTGTAATGATACACATTGTATACAAGTGCAGGGAAAAGTATTCTGGTATCTTCAAGCTATTCTTCATCACTAAGATACGAGCACCTAAAAGAAGCATGAATCAATGATGCATAGTCATACACTCAGTAACTTCAAAGAGTCATTCTCTAGAGGAAAACTGGGAGTGTAACAATGAATGAAAAGTAACGGCCTGGTATTTTTTTATGATGAAACCCATGGAAAAGGTGAAGAATTGAATAGAGCTGTCCCAAGTACTCAGAGGCTAAATCAGGAGGCTCACAAGTTTGAGGCCAGCCTGGGCAATTGTGTGAGATTTTGTATAGAAAGTTTAAAAGGAAAGCCTGGAAGTATAGTTCAGCTCAGTGGTAGAGGACTTGCCTACTATACAGAAGCCCTGAGTTCTATCCCTAGAACAACAACAAAGGCATTACTTCATGCAAGAATGGCGAAACTTCTGTAAAGGGCTCAATGTTAAGTATTTCAGACTTGGCAGATATTTGATCTCAGTTACTACTGCACTCTGCCATTGTCACATGAAAACAGTCCTACGAATGACACGTACACAGTGAATATGGTTGTGTTCAAATAATATTTATCTATGGACACTTAAGTTTCAATTTTAAATAATTGTCATACATCACAAAATGTTACTCTTCCTTTGATTTTTTAAGGAGGAAGGGAGGGTTTCACTCTGTAGCCCAGGCTGGCTAGAACTCACAGCAATCCTGCTACCTGTCTCCAGAGTGCTGAGATTACAGGTGTGTGCCACCATGCTATGCTTATGCAGTACTGGGAAATCTAACCCAGGGTTTTGTGCTTGCTAGGCTAGCACTCGAAGCACTGAGCTCTACCCTTGACCCCTTCTTTTTCAAACTTAAAAACTCATTTTTAGCTCAGGAACCCAAACAAAGATGGGTAGCAGGCTGGACTTGCCCTGTGGAAAGGAATAAGGTTCTTACAACACATATACTGGAACTGCCCAAAGTCTTCTAGAGGTGGAAACCTTCCTCCTAGTGTCATAAGATACGGTACACACAACATGAACGGGAATGGTCTGGTAAAGAAAAATGTTCACGGAACTTTACACGAAAGACAAAGCGAAAGAGGGGGACAGGGTGGGGGGAGGGAGGGGGAGGGACAAAAGGAGAGCGGGAAAGCCCTTGTCACTTTGACAAGAAACGTATGTGCACAAAATGCTCAACTCCATTGTAAACCTTAAATTCTGCACTTGTACATATCAATAAAATGGGGG